>JAGKTI010010454.1:0-28484 GCA_018397915.1 Birgus latro
AGAGTGGTGAAGTGGGCAATGAGAAAGCTTGGGATCGAGGGGTGGCTGCTGAGGATCGTTATGGCCATGTATGTGGCTGCTCACACCCAGGTAAGGGTGAATGGAGATTTGAGTAATGAGTTTTCCATGAATGTTGGTGTGCACCAGGGGTGTGTCTTGAGCCCCTTGTTGTTTATCATGGTACTTGAAGCTCTCTCACGTGACTTCAGAAATGGACTCTCATGGGAGATGCTGTATGTTGATATTTTGGCGTTGGTTGCAGAGAATGAAAGGTAGGCAGAAGAAAGATTTAGGAAATGGAGAGACGGTATGGGGCACAAAGGCTTAAGAGTAAATGCAGATAAAACAAAAGTGATGGTATCTAGGGCTGGGGGTGGTACTGTTGAAGAAGAGGGAGAGTGGCCATGTACGATTTGTCACAAAGGTGTGGGAAGTAATTCCATCTTGTGCAATGTTTGTGGTTAGTGGGTGCATAAGAGATGTAGTGGTATTAGAGGTAGACTGTGAGATAATGCTGATTTCATGTCTTCGGTGTTCACCGGGTCGGTCAGGATCACTTGATGGTCGTGATCGTCAGCTTTTACCCTCCCGGAAGGGAGCTGAAAGCTCATATAGTCCGATCTAAGGGCAAGGCTGTGATCTTCACACACGCACACACCCATCCCCTTGGTCAAGGGGGACAGTAACCACCCACTTCATCAGTGCAACTTTTCGCAACCTGAGCGAGGCGCGAACTCCCGTCTACCAGATGGCAAGCGAGAATGTTACCACTACACCAGCGAGCGGTGTGTCAAGGAGAGCTTGTGGATATTGCCAGGCGTGCAAGGACTGAACTTGCTGGCGGGTCTCTTGAGTGTGTGGAAGCTTTGTTACTTGGGAGACATGTTATGCGCTGGAGGTGGGGCTGGAGCTAGCTCTGTGGCTAGAGTGAGGAGTGGTTGGAAGAAATTCAGGGAGCTGTTGCCTCTTCTGACACTGAGAGGGCTCTCCCTCCGTGCTAAGGGATCTTTGTATGCAACATGTGTTAGGAGTGTGATGCTGTATGGTAGTGCGTCCTGGGTAGTAATGGAAGAGGATATTCGCAGGCTCAGACGTACAGAATGGCAACAATTAGGTGGATGTGCAGTGTGTTCTTGAGTGTAAGGCCTGGGGAGGGGGCCAGGTTCACAATGGAAGCATTGAGAGGTAGGATGGGACTGGAGTGTATTGGTGCTGTGATGAGGAGAGGTAGGTTGAGATGGTTTCGGCATGTGGAGAGGATGGGGGATGACAATTGAGTGCAGAAAGTAAGAAATGTTAATGTTGGGGATAGGGTAGGGAAAGGCAGACCGAAAAAGACCTGGGACGAGGTCATTGAGTGTGACCTCAGGGTTAAGTGACTAAATTGGGAAGCTGCCAGAGATCAAGCAGCATGGACAGCCGCCACTGGGTGATCAAGGCTGACTCATGCAGGCATGTTGGAACCTTCAAAAGCAAAAAGGATTTCCCTAACTCTGTCAAAAAGTATCCTACTACAGTATATACTTTTCCTATTACACTAAAGACAAATGCCACTATGGTAACAACACTTCTTTTTCCCATTATCCTTTGTACAGGGAATAATTACGAGGTTTGTTCAGTACGTATCTGACCTTAGGCTCTAAAAAAAATAAATAGCTAACCTGTTGAGTTAGGACACTAATCCCCCTTCTCACTTGACACATGAAGCCAAGCGATCTATCCACTGCCTGAAACATTTTTCAAAGTTGGTTTTCAATATCTCCTGCAAGTGCTTCATCGTATTCGTCATAACCTCTTCTCTCATCTCAAATTGGGAACCTTTCAGTGGAGTTTTGAACTTGGAGAATAACCAAATGTCACACGGAGCCATGTCTGGCGAGTAGGGAGCTCCTGTGGGATGTTGTGCTTGGCCAAAACTTCCTGAATCAATTGGGAAGAATGAAAAGGGGTGCTTTCAAGGTGCAGCTTCCAACTTGCCGCTTTCCAAAGGTCTGGGGGGATGGGGTGGCTCCGTGGTAGAGCATATAACTCGAGACCGAAGGGTCGAGACTTCGTGCCCTGCCTGGGTAGCTGCCCTGCTGGGAGAGGTAATGCTCTCCCATCACCTAGCGGGGCTATATGATCTATCAAGGTCTAGCTCGGGGAATTCATTTCCTCATTAAGAAAAATTCCAAAGGTCTGGTCTTCCGCTGTGTGTCACGAAGACAAAGGATAACGTCAAGGTAATAATGTTTGTTGACAATCTGACCTTGTGGTGCATATTCGTGATGCACAACACCATGGTAGTTGAAAAAACTGTCAACATGCACTTCACCTTGCTGCGGACCTGTTGTGCTCTTTTTGGTCGAGGCGACCTTGCAAGCTTCCACTGGGACGACTGTGCTTTGGTTTCTGGGTCATACTCATACACCCAAGTCTCATCTCTAATGATAACACTCTTCAGGAAGTCTAGATAGCGAATTTGCACCCTCCAACATGTCTTGACGAGTGTGGGAACAGGACGAGTGTACGGTGCACAACCATGAACACAAGCTAACTGACAGCCACTGAGTCACTTGTGGTGGCTAGCATTAATCACACATGCGCACAAAGGTCCTGCCCCGCACTACACAAAACCCCGTCCCTATCTTCCAACTAGTAGGTGAGAAAAAAATAAATCAGACACTTTCTATACAGTCCTCGTCTACCTGACTTCAAATCCTCTGGGACACTACCTTTCTCCCAGGCCAAGCTGCACATCTTCTATATCCATTCTACTACTATCCCTCCCCAGTGCTTCAGCACTTCACCACACACTCCATCAATTCCTGGGGCTTTCCCCATTTTGACTTTCTTCATTACTTCCACAACTTCCAATCTTACTGATCTCTTTCTCCTTTCTCTTCTCCCTAAAATCTCCTAGCCATTCCCCAGCCATTTATACTAGTGTTACTTTCCTTCTCAGTGTTTAACGATTCCTTAGTGTGTTCTTTCCATCTGCTTACTCCTTCTCCCTTCTCCACCAGTAATCTGCCATTTTTATCTTTCACTCCTCTCCTGCCTTCTTTATCACCCTGTCTCTAAACCAAAATCCTTCCAAACTCCTCATCCACTCTCTTACTGATCTTTTCATCTCTCTTCTCTCCTCTGTATACAAGTCTCTATTCAATCTCTCAACTTCCTCCATGCCTCTGCTACCCATCCATTCACTATGTGCTTTCTTCTTTTGCTTCACAGTTTGTCTCACTTCATTCCACCATGCTGTTCCTTGCACCTCCTTTCGTCTTCTCTTCAACCCATACACCACCTCTGTGAATACCTTGCAAAGCACCTTCCAACCTCCCCTGTCTCCTCCAAATCGTATTTACCCAATCACTCCTGCATTTCTCTCTTATATCCCGCCTTTTTTTCATCTTACTGCAAACTTTCAATCCTTTTAGTATGGACTGCTTTATCCTGCCCTTCTCTCCTTCTGTTCTTCCAGTGCAGATGTACAGTACCTTGACTCTCACCACTACTGAATGATGACCAGTGTCCACATCCCCAATCTCTATATGCTCTTGCATCTAGCACTTAACTTCTCATTCCCTCATCCACACACACATAATCAATCACTACCTTCCGTTCATCCAGCTCACCACCCACCCTGTCAACACTTGCCATGTATAGTGGATCATTTTATGCCTAAAGAGGGTATCGGCTATCCCCACACAAATGTCCACTAGAGCACTACCATTCTCATCCACTTCTGCGGGCACAGCCCACACACCAAGTACTCCATCCATCTTCACATTCTCTACTTCATTGTTCATATCTCCAGTCAAGAAACACTCTCACCCCTCTTACACGTTTCCATACATGCTTCCACATTTGCCCGGAACTCTTCTTTCTCTCTGCCCTGCATGGTCTTCTTCCGGTGCATAAAAATGCACAATCACCCACACCTGTATTTCTACTTTCATTCTTACCTGCACAATCTGTGAACCAACTGATCCATACTCTCTTGAATTCTCCTCCCAGCTCTTGCACACAACAGTACATATACCCTCCTCTGCCCTTTCATTCTTACCTACTCCCGCACATATACCCAATCCATATTCCCACTCTCTCACACTCGGTCAATCCACATTTGTATGTCCATTTTTGCATCATCAAGGACCTGGACAAAATTTCTCTCCATTTCATCTTATGTTTCACACCCCTCACATTCCATGTTGCCATCCTCACTTTGTCCTTTTTCCAGTCCTTGGTCGTCACCTGTAGGTCTGTCCGGGTCCGAGGTATTTTGTTGGTCTTTTTAGTTAGAGGTAGTTATTTTTGGCGGTGGGGCACCAACACACTTTTCGACACGTAAGGAACATGTATGGGCAGGTTATACGGTTACAACCCAGTGTATTAAATGATTTCCTGACTTCCGAGAAATCATTTGGCTTGTCACTCAGTGTAGCATCACCCTGAAGTAACCCCACACTGAGTGAGTAGATGATGGGTGCCCCCAACCACCACACAAAAATACAAGCATCAGAAACTGAGTGAGGAGAAGTAAAAGCATAACACGGTATAGAACCTGGTGGAGAGGTCATGCAGGAACTACGAGTAATGAACTGTAAAGAGACAAAAGAAGACAGAGACCATTGCGATGCATGTTAAAACTTCATAATTTCCATTTTAAATCAGACATGTTGAGAAAAAAATAAAAATAAAAATTAAAAACAAAGAAGAAAAAGTAAAAGGGGACATGTGAAAAGGAAAATGAATTGAGAAAAAAACTAGAGCAGAAAACAAGTAACACACTGTCAAATGGCCACCCCTTACAGGATTATGATGTCTGGCTATAGGTAAATAGGATGATCAACAATGAGTGATATGAGATGGAATGGTAGAAGACATTACCAGGGCCAGTGGAATATGTAGTAGCAAGGGGTGGAGGTCTGGGAACTGAATGATGATGGATGGCCAGGAGGGAAAGGGTGGTCCATAATGGATGGAATAGAGGATCAAGAAACAGACAGCAGTGGTAGTGGGATCAGGAGTAGGAGAAAGGGAAAAGGCAACAGGATGAACCACAACATGATGCAGCTCCTGAGGCTGTGAGGAAGAGTTGAGGTGGCCATGGAGCTAATGAGACAGATGGACTAGCATTTGAGGGAGAAGTACGGGACAATTAAGAGTAGATATCATCTAGGGTTTCACCAGAGCTCAGGGTAATAGATATAGACCGTTTCTTCTGGGGGGGGGTAGACGTAATATCAGAGTCAACAGGGCGACAAACAGGATGGAAGGTGGTAGATGGAGGTGACTCTTAAGAAGCCGAAAATGTGGATGACGACAACGTATTCTGTCTAAGGCAATGTATGGCGAGGAGGCTTCTGAGAACTCGAGGGACATTGTGGTTTGGTAGACTTCTTCTTCTCTGTCGAAGGAAAAGCCTTATGAACTGATGCAAAAGCAGCAAAAGAACTGAAAAAGATGAGTGAGAAAGATGTTGAGGATGTGGGTTGAATGGGAAAAGATAAGACGAGCTAGAGGGGGGGACACTGGAGGATGGCGTAACTACTGGAACAGACGCAGGTACGGTAGAGGGAAGAACGAGAAGGGAAGGAGGTGGTACAGACTCGGAAACAGAGACAACAGGAGTGGAGCGTAGCACTTGAGAATGGGAGACACTGAGGCCATGACTGCTGATGTGCTCTCTGTCAGGGTGCCCAGGAGAGACCCTCATTAAACCAAATCAAGGAAACAACCTGTTCAAACTTAAAGTGTTGGCACTGTCTATAGGTGGATGTATGAGAATCCCCAAATTTTGGACAAAATCTTTTTTACTGAATCACATTCTTTCCAATCATGTCCAAGAAGACCACAAGCAGGACAAGTTTGGTCAGATCAGCAGGGTGGCTGAGGCGCCAACAACAAATACTCTGGCGTGGAGTGGGAAAAAATTCTCTGACTGCCAAATAATGGCCTAAGTACACACGTTCAGGAAGGACTCTGGTGTTAAACATAACCTTTGCAATATGCACTGAATTGGTACAATGAACAAGAGGAGGTATAGTATAGCACTATAGCACTGCACAGATAGTATGGGTATGTCTTGTTTGCTGAAGATTTCCTTGACAATGGAAGATGACTCAGAAAAAAATTCAGTCATCCAAAGCAACAAAGGCCAGGGAAAGAGTAGTGCCAGTACTTGTATGAAGGACAGGGTCAGCACGTACCAATGTGGGTTTACCGTCTAGGTTGATAAGGCCATCTATAGCATTAGTTTTCTTACCACTGTTCTCATTGCTAGTTGGGTAACATCAGGTTTGGTATGAAAAGTTACATCTTTGCCAACATAACGTAGGAGGCATGAATGAAGATCCAAATCGCAACTGGCAAAAGATGGAGAAGATAGAATCTATCCATCTACCTATTTGTAGCTAGATGCCTTAATCCCATAGGGAGTAGCCACAAACAAATTATCTTTATGTTGCCCTGTCCCCTGCCATTTTCCTGCCCTTCCCCCCAGCTCACACCACCCTCTCTCATATATCTCTCCATTCCATCCCTCCATCTCATCCTCAGCCTCTCCCTCCCTCTCCCCCCCCTCCACCTCACTCACATGCACTCTCCTAATTATTTTCTCGCTCTATGTCCCCTTGACATGGCCCAACCTCCTCAATGTCCTAACGCTTTCTATCACATCCACATCCACATCCACACCAAAACACTCCTTCACTTCCTCATTTGCCAGTCTGTCCCTCCATGTAACTCCACATGCTCCTCTCAAATAACTCATTTCCACTGCTCTCACTCTTGACATGTGTCCTTCCAACAAGGTCTGAAAATCTGAAAGCATTTTTGCCATGTTGGAGCACCAAAAACAAAACCATATGCAGATAATGACTGTTGATGAATAGGAGGGGTAGAAGATTTAGGATGGGTTGACAAAATGGATGGAGAGGGGTAACAGATGTTCCAAATGAGGCATCTGTGATGTGAAGGTACAGGTCTAATGTAGTAATCAACAATGTGGATGAACTAGGGAGGGAATGAGACAGCGATGAGGTAGTTACCACTGGAGTTGATGTAACATGATGGAAACGTGTTGGTAAAAACAGTCCCATTCACAGAATTAATGTCACTGAACGGCGATACCACGCTGAATGCACCACTTCTCATCTGATCAGCGAAGTTCAGCAATGTTGGGTCTGGTTAGTACTTGGAAGGGTCACCACCTGGGAACACCAGATGCTGTTGGCATTGAACTTTTTCCTCACCCTGACCTAGGGTGGGAAAGAAGGTCTGGATGATGGTGATGATGACAGTAGACAGTGGTGAGGTGGTCACGTGACACTGATGCAGATGTAACAGATGATGATTTATTTGTAGTGATCACATTTTCAGAATTAATGTCACTGGCTGACAATGGTGGTTGTAACCACTGGATTAGATGTAACTGGTATTGAAGTCATGGTACAGATAGTTAAATTTTCAGTGCTACCATCACTGATTGAGGTTGTGTGAGTAGAGTCATGGAAGAGGGGGTCATTTTGTAATACCATAGGTTAAAATTAAGTTGCTTCCCCATCCCCATCCACCACAGAGCCCAACATGGGGTAATTGAATGTTGGGGCTTGACGGCACCCAACAGCAGGTACTGAGGGAAGTATATGTAGTCACTGCCTGGTGTGAAACAGCGGCCATGGGACCAATGTGAAACCTGCCAGACAGTAGTAGCCACTTGACCCTAGCCAAGGCATAACCAACCAACTGATCCAGCAGAGCCACACTGGACCATCCATTCATCTTAACCCAATCCTGCATCAAAGAAGTGTATTGTCCAAAGAAGGGAACAACTCCCCAACCCTGCAGTGGACTCAACTCCCACATGAGAGGGAGCGAGGAATATACAGGACGTCATACACGGCAAACACATGGGAAGGCATAACCCCTGTCCTAGGTGGTATGGACAGGGATAATCTGTGTCACTAGTAGACCTCTGCTGGGAAGGAGAAAAGTTAAGAGGGACAGGAAGAAAGAGAGACCATTCAAAACTGGCAGAGCTAGGGGCTGAGGCCCAAGAAAAAGGCCAGAACTACTAAAAGTTCCCCTTCCACACCTAGCCCCAACCCCCATCTCCGATGCCCTCCGATGGGGGGAACGATCACAGCAAATGTTGACACTGGGAGTCAATGTTGACTCAGACAGCTGACTATCGGCTTGCATGTGTCACTGTGTCTGCTCAAGACTGTCAGTGGAGGCTGTTGTAATCATCGTTCTAACGAAACCATGATCAATTTTTTATTATTCCAAAAAAAGGTATAACTTCTGAATTATCACTGCAGTGATTTATCACACAGTGAACATTTGTACCCCATCTTCCCTCCATGTATATACAGTATATGCCCCCCCACTGAATATGTGCCCCCACTAAAAGCGCTGACTAAATACGTGCTCCCACAGCCCAAACAAGCAGATGTAACTCAGTAAGGGCCTGACATTCATAAGGGGAACACCCGGTCCTTGTCTCCAACATTAAATCTCTTAAATAGCTACTCCAGGACTGATTAAATTATCAAGAGACTGTGGATAACATTTGGTAGTAGCGGTGTCTCGAACCATCGTTTCTGACCACCTCCTACAGTGTTTTGTGACACCAACAAATACTCAATGCCCCACATCTCACAGCCTCACCCCCACAGTGCCTCTCGTGGTGTAATACCAAGTGTGTCTCTACAGGTGTACAACTTCACTCACCAGTGCCATTCTCTAAACTGCCTCCACCCCCACACATTGCTCCTGGCCGCAAGTGTCACCACCCCCGGCCTACACACCTGTCTCACCTGTCCCTAACACCTGTTCAGTGCCCGTCATATAGTGTCCCCTCCTCTCAAGGTGTTACCTCTCCAACGTCTGCCGTTCACCCCGACGCCATCCTCTGCATCTGCTGCCCACCAGCTCTACACCTGCCCTGTGGGGACATCTGCCCTCGTCCCCATCACCTCCCACTCTCGCCCCTCGGTGCCCCCTATGGTCCGGATTAGCTGCTTGGACTTGTTTTTACGTACCGTCTCCCAACCACCGAGCAAGCCTGCCTCCACTGAGCACGACTGAAACTCTCTCAGCCAAGTTGTCTTCACTACCAGTCTCCTCCACCACGAGCCAAGCAAGGGACCTCCACATTCACAACCAGTCTCATCTCCAGCAAGCTGCCTGCCACTACCCACTCACGTCCTCCTCTCCTCTGCAAGTCCACGCCCTCTCCTCTTCATTCAAAACTCAACTGTGTAACTATAATAGTATATCTTCATCCACCTATTATTGACTTTTTATAGAGATTAGCCCCTGGATTTTCTCTACAGATTGCATATTGTATCAATATTCAACTCACCCCCCACTTCATACTCATCTTCACCGACTGTATTTATTACTCATCTCACATTTCACCTTTTATTTATGCCGCCCCGCATCCCCTCACCTTCATTCATTTCCACTTCCATTGTTATAGTACATTCTCTCATCTCCATATTGTAAATATACACATATATATCCCTACTCATCCTTCACCTCACATTACATCGCCGAACTACATGTCATACTTTGAATATATGTAACTTGCTCCAAACCCTCTCGCCCAAGAAACAACAAATGATCCCACACCACCCCCCGAGGACGATTCAGTGACTCATTTACGTAGCAGGCGCACGTATCCACAACCCAACTCAGACCCTCACACTTCATTTCCCGCCGACCCACACATTTTCCATCCAGATACTATCCATCCAGAGACCTCATACTCTACCCCTGACTCTACGCAGCTTTCTTCTATCCCTGCTCCTTCCACTATCGTTCACTCTCCTGCCCCACTTCATCTCCCGTCTCACTTACCCTTAACTACCACTACCTTCTCTCTCTCTCTGTCCCCTACTTCAATCACTTTCACACTTCCAACCACGGCCTAAACAACCCCAACTCCACTGTCTATCTATCTCGACGATGCCAATTGTCCCAAATTTACCAGCGAGGACTCAACTTGGTCTGTTTATGATTTCCTCAGAGAGGTAGAAACCAACATCCACAATCAGTGGATTACAGATGAAAACCTCAAAGTCTTTTATCTCACAGGTCGATTACACCAAGGTAGATCAGACGTTGGATCCGCGATCCATGCAGGATATTTCGATGGCATTAAAAAAACCTTTGATGATTTCCATAAGGAACTCATAACACTTTGTTGCCAGCATTTCAGTGCCACATCTCTCATTGGATTCACTAATCTCCTCACTCAGATGGATGAGGATTTGACAGTCTCAACAAAACATGCCAAACTACGCGAAGCAGCCGCTGCCATGAAAGCCACTAGTAGCGATATGTGCCAAAGGCACGAAATGGATAGAAGATGTAGATGGAGCTCCTATGCTTTCACTCAACAACTTTGCAGATTTAATTGGTTACCTGAGATTCCTCCATTGGCTTGATCCTAGAGAGAGAGAGATAGCCCTGGAGATAGGTTTCAATCCAGGAGATAAAATTGTTCAGATCATTAAAACCATCCTTGAAAGAACAGGTTTGAACCGCACGCGTCAGGCCACAAACTGCTCCTTGGTCTCCCAAGCCTGTCACACCTCCACACTACCAGACCAATACCATTCCCATCCCGCCACGCGAGGCAGACCTGCCGCGTATCGTTCTCCAACCACCTGTCGTGATCAATCTAGTGTCCGATGGAACAGACAATCCTCGGTTTTTTGCTGGCACTGTGGTAATCATGGACACTGAGAAACCAGTTGTGACCATAAACACAGACGGCCTCATTCCCAAACTAGATAGCATACGCCTTCCCAATCGCGTCCTCCTACATGCAAGTATCATAAGACCAGTACGACTCACACTACTGAGGAATGTTGTTACCTCAACCGCCGCCAGTTGGGGGAAGCGCCATGCCCGTATCGGACCAATATGACGTAGCAACAGAACACCAACTCCCCATCCGCCATGTTGGACCCATAACTTCCTCAGGCCTAGTCATTCTAGGAAGGAGTAATGACGTACCAACATCATTCTTCATGGACAACGGATCTATAGTAAACTTGATTTCTGATACCTCTATAGAGGTCAATCAATGCCAACGCAAACACGCCAGTTTCCTTGAGACGCCTGACATTCGTCTATGCGGTGTAGAAGGCTCAGAGTTTAAGGTCAAGGGAAGAATCACTTTAAATGTACAACTAGACAACACCTTGCTCCTTTTCCCAATAGAATTTCATGTTACTAACGAATTAAAATATCCAGCAGATGCCCTTATTGGCTTACCCACCATGGCACAACACTCCATTGCATTATTACCTGCCTGTAGTAGTACAGACATTTCTGGGTTCCCAGTATACAGTATGGAATGCACACGTCATGTACTTACAATAAACTCAGTCATTCAGTCCCCCCTGACTCTCGCACTACCTAAAAGAAAAAGAACAAGTCAAGCCATCATCATCATCATCTGAGAATAAAGAGATCATTCCCTCACTGACTGAGAGCAAGTACATGAATTCCTCAACACCTGATGATACACTCTCTCAGCATTCAGAAAAGGCTCTTAAAAACTCCTCTAATGACAGCACTACAGCCGACTCAGACATGTCTCAGTTAACTGCCTCACAGAGTCTGAATGATGTTCTCCAACACACAGATACGAGGCGTGCAGTAACGAATACATGCATAATTTTGTTACTGAATGAGTTCACCAAAATCTCTGTTTGTGTTGTAGGTGCGAAAGAAGGAGTGGATGTACTAATACTACCCGAGACGTGTTGTGTGAATGGCTTAACATGAGTTAGCGTGGTGCACAGTCTTAGAGGACAGTCTATGCCATCTATACTTGCTCAAAGTCACTAATGCTCTACTGAAACTTAACAGTGGTGTAAAGATCGGAGATTTCCTAGTATACCCAGCGGCCATAAAGGTGTGCCAGGAATCCTCTATCCCTACTGTTTATACCGATGATGATAGTAAACCAACAGATGTATGTGCCATTAACTCTACGGGATCTGCTCGGACTCGTTCACCTGACCTGCTCTCGAATCTGACTTGCAAGGACTTCCCACAACATAAATCCCAACTGCTTGACCTTTTGCACACTTACAGAAATGTGGTAGCCTTTCCTGGAGAACCGATGGGCAGGACAGACCTTGTCAAACATCACACAGAACTAGTACCAAGAACTCAGCCGATATACATACCAGCGTATCAGTTACCTCACAGCTTGAGAAAACAAACAGATCAGATGGTACAGAAAATGTTAGTTCAGGACATTATCAAACCCTCCGTCAGTCCATGGAATAGACTTCTTTTCTTAGTCCCAAAGTAGGACGGCAACATTAGACCAGTAGTGGATTACTGTAAGGTAAACTCCGTAACTGTTCCAGACAGTTTCCTGTTACCCATCCTCACAGATTTGTTAGAATCACTAGGTGAAAATAACGTAGTCTTATCATCCCTAGACCTCCTCAGTGGCTACTGGCAGGTGGAAATGGAAGAATCCTCTTGCCCAATTACAGCTTTCAGCACCCCTTCCGGACATTTTCAGTTTAAGAGACTTCCTTTTGGTTTGAGATATGCTCCTTCAGTATTCATGCGACTTATCCATTCGGTCTTCAGTGGCATGATGGGACACTCTCTTTTTGCTTACCTAGATGATATCATTGTTGTGAGTAAATCAATCCCTGACCATTTTGCCAAACAACAACAAGTATTTGAACACCTACAGCTAGCAGGCCTGAAAATCAACCTCAGTAAATGTGACTTCCTAAGATAAAAAATCAACTTTCTAGGACATGTCGTCGATGCACAAGGCATTCATACTAATGACGACAAAACTCAGGCGATCATCAATTTCCCAGAACCAACTACTACCGATGCTGTAAGGAGTTTCCTAGGCCTAAGTGGTTACTACCATAGTTTCATTAAAGACTATGCAAAGATCGCTGCTCCCCTAACTCAATTACTAAAGAAGAATGTACCCTTTGTAATGGACAACCGATCAGTCACAGGCTTTCCAGGCACTACAGACAGCTCTTGTAAATGCCCTAGTTTTAGCATTCCCTGATTATACCAAACCCTTTCTTCTATGCACAGACGCCTCAGGCGCAGGACTTGGTGCAGTTTTAATGCAACTCGGTCAAGCATCAAGGAAGCGTGTAATAGCGTATGCTAGTCGCGCCCTTACCACTGCTGAACGTAATTACAGTGTCACCGATTTAGAAGCTTTGTCAGTAGTCTGGTCCTTGAAACATTTCTGAGACACAGTATATGGTTATCCAGTGCATATCCAGACAGACCACCTCCCTCTATGTGATTTGTTTAAAGGACACAACCTCACCGGTAGGTTAGCCAGATGGTCCATCACCATCCAGGACTTAAATCCCACTTTTCAGTATGTCCCAGGAAAATCGAATGTAGTCGCAGACGCACTCTCACTTCATGTAGCAGCACCTGTTGCGTCCCTGCAGCCCAAGGTCACTGAAAGCGCAACCCTAACATCAGAGGTTGTTCAAAACTCTCAGAGCAAAGATCCCATATGGTCCAAAGTAGTTTATTTCCTAGAATCAGGAGATGCCTCCCCCTTACCTACTCTACCACTACCACCAGATGAGTTCATACTAAAAGATGATCTCTTGTACAGAAAAACATTCCTTACAGAGAAGGATTTGCCCAACAGAGAAGTACACAACTCGTTGTCCCTACTGACCTAATATCTGCGGTCCTTCACATAGTTCATAATACACCTCAAACATCCCATTCAGGTAAAGACCGATGCTTGCGCCAAGCACGTCTCAAATACTATTGGCCAATTATGTGCCAAGATATCAATGTGCACTGTGACTCTTGCATCTCGTGCCACCGCCACAAAGGATCAACCAGCTTACCTGCACCGCTCTCACAATACCCATCCCGTCACGACCGTGGGAAACAGTCTCCACCGATCTTCTAAAACTCCCTCTTACGAAATCAGGCTCTGAGTATTTGTTTGTAGCAGTCAACCACTTCTTACGCTACTGTGTCCTTGTGCCCCTATCAGATAAGACCGTGAAGAGTGTTGCACGTGCCTTCGTAGATCATGTAATTTGCCCGTTCAGTACACCACATACCATCCTTACTGACAACGGTACTGAGTTCAACAATAGTCTTCTGGATGAGATCTATCGCCGCTTTAAAATTAATAAATGCAATGTCGTGCCTAACCATCCGGCTTCCAATGGCCTTGTAGAGGGCCACAATAGAAAAATCTTAGAGTGCCTCTGACACCTAGGCTCCCATAGTTCGTCCTGGGATGACTGGATTCCCCACGCGGCATCCTCAATCAATAGCTCCATCAACGCTTCAATTGGCGAATCTCTCTTCTTTGTCCTCTTTGGTTTTGACAAAGCCCTACCATACTCTCTGTTATCCTCAAAGCCAGACCCCATCTATAACATGGATGATTATGTCAAAATAAAATTGGCCAACTTCCAAACAATCCATCAGTATGTAACATCCAATCTCGCTTCATCTCAGGAGGACATGATGCAGCGCCAACATAAATCTGCCTCTCCTATCACTATCAACGTTGGTGATCTAGTCTTTGCTCATTTCCAAATGCGCACCTCTAAATTGGATGACAAATTTACCGGGCCCCACCGCATACTCAATAAACAAGGTAACAAATTTCACATACAAGACCTATCCACTACAGACACCAAGTGGGTCCATGCAGTAGCTCGATCGGTAGAGAGTTGGCTTGCAGTCCCGAGGGACCCAGGTTCGAATCCTCGCTCGTGCAGGGAACAGTTTAAGAATTTGAATTTCATTAAATCAGGCTTTACTGATCTACCAGGAGACCCGCCGACATGTCGTAAAAATGACCCCGCTAATACCAATACACCAGTCCTGTATGAGACAGCCCTAGCATGTATTCAATATGGACGGTGGGTGTTAAGCGCCGAAGTGGTGACATGTAGATTGTATGAGGACGACTGGGCCTTGATAGCAGGCTGTGAGGCCTATGCCCAGAGTCGGACACATAAAAAAAAAAAAAAAAAAAATGCAGACGATCTAAGGCGTGCACCATGAGGCCTAGTGTTGGAAGAGTCCCTTGCACAACCTACTGCTACCTCTCCTACTCCACAAATCCCTCAATCTACCCCATCTCCACCTATCCATCTATCTCCTTCACTTCCACCTACACCTATTCATTCATCACCCAATCAATATTGATCCAAACTGCATTCCGCCCGTCACCCTCTCCAGGAACTCTTCCATTAATTCTAACCTAATTTTCTAGGTACGATGTTAGCGGTCTACCTGCTGGCAGTGTTGACCCTCCTAGGGTCCGGGTCAGGTGAGGACAATAGTGGAGTACGTCCCAGGGCATTGGCTGGCTCGGGAGGCGAGGTAATGCTCATCAAAGATGTAGTCTCCCTGCACTACGATCTTGCGCCCCTGGCCGACGTAGCCATCGTCCTGCCTGCCTACGCGCACCACCTCCACAGAATCAAGACCGACCTCAAGGCCATCATGGGAAAACACAACCCAAATCAGTATTTATATTATCTTTTCATACTACTCTCCTGGCAGTTGCAATACATAACGGACAAATTCACTGAGCTCAATGACACATTTTCCATTCAGACACCCGTAGGTCATTCTCATGTGAAACGAGGTCTCTTTGACCTCGGAGGTGAGATTCTAAGTGGCTTGTTTGGCTTTGCTACAGCCCGTGACCTTTCTGGCTTCAAATCTGATCTTGCTCATTTAGCTTCAGCCCTAGAATCTCAATGCCAAATCATCAAGGTCCAACACACTACGTTACAGAAGATTACAGTCCACCTAAATGAAGTAGCTTACACTCTGAACAACTTCACCGATATCTTAAAACAACACCTCTCAAATCTCAGCGTTACTTCTCCATTCCTCTATCTCAAACTCAACATGGATAATCTCCAACTAGCCATTGACTCTCTACTCTCTCAAGTCTCTACCTTGGTTCATATCCTAGTCAGTGCTATTAATGGACGCGTCATTGCAGACATAGTACCTATCTCAGCTCTCCGTTCTGTATTAGAATGGGCTCAGTCTACTTTCAGTCAGTCCCCAGTCCTTCCCTACTCCTCTCTCGAATATTACTATCCAGTTCTCGAGGCCACTCTTCTCACCAAATACGTCGTCGTCCATATTCCTCTACGTTCTGCCATCACTTTCAACCTTTTCCACATCATTCCTTTTCCATTCCGGTACAATAACTCCTTATTGCAAGTATCTGTTCCTTCAGAATATTTCCTCCTCTCCCATGATCATCTTTCAGTTGCCTTCCTTTCTTCCACAGACCTCCAGAAATGTTCCTCCCTCACCCCTACCTCTCGTCTATGTGCTGCCCACCTTTTCACTATCTTTCCTAGCAGCGCTACACCCTGTTAGTCTGCTTTAGTTCGCAACCATTCCATATACTCGGCCTGTTCCTTTGTTCCAGCTCCTGAACTCCCAGTCCACCATGCTCACCTCAACTACATCCAGTACTTCTTTACTATTCCCATCTTTGTCACCATCCTGTGTCCTGGTTCTTCAGTCGGCTCCGTATCTGCTAGTGGTCTCTACAAAGCACCGGACTATTGTACCATGAAATCAGAGTCAGTCATCACTTACGCCACTCGCTATCACCAAGCAGTCCGTAAACACTTCCATGACATCTTCCAACCAATCGACATGCCTTCCAACCTGCCATCTGCTAACATTACCATCACCTTCCCCAATATACATATGCTAACACTCCTCAACAACAGTGACTTCATTATGGATCAATTTTCTCTGGCCTTCAGCCATTCATGGGTTCATCCAACTGTTGTGTTTCCCCCCTGTGGATATCTCTTTCATAAGTTTTTTATTCATAATCTGTGCAGTGCACTGTTGTGTTAGGAAAATGGAACACAGACTGCAGGAAATCAGAATCGCAACAGGCATAGTACGACCTCCACAAGACGTTGCAACTACCAGTACTTAGTGCTCTCACATTTAATGACTACCAATTCCAACTGATAAATAAACAAACTGTGGACAGAAATAGTACCACCAGCAAATGATGGCATTTCTCTGATACAGTAATGTGTGACATACACAACACACACACACACACACACACAAAGGAAACTATATAGAAAAAAGTTACAATTATTATGTATAACTCACAACCTTACTGGACACATAGCCATACAATACTCCTTGTGTATCTTATATTTAACCTCATACATAACTAAGAACCTTACTGGGCGCATACCCATACATTAATCCTTGTGTATCTTATATTTAGCCTTATATATTACTACATTACATATTTAACCTTATATATTACTTGAATACATCCCCTTGACATGGCCATGTCCTCCCTCCAACCCCTGTATCATAATTCCTCCTTGTACAAACCCTCCACCTACCATAGTAATATAGACAACTCCCACATAACTCCTCTCTCATGTTAGGATACACCATCTCAGCTACCCCGGGGAATATTGTACCCCATCTGCCCCCCATGTATATATGTGTCCCCCCACTGCATATGTGCCCCCACTAAAAGCGCTGACTAAACACGCGCTCCCACAGCCCGAACAAGCAGATGTAACTCAGTAAGGGGCTGACATTTGTAAAGGGAACACCCTGCCCTTGTCTCCAACATTAAAGCCCTTAAATAACTACTCTAGGACTTTCATTAAATCATCAAGGGACTGTGGATAACACGATCATTTAAACAGACTTGACTGTATTTCATTCATCACTTTAGTTAAAATAAATCCATCAAACTTTACTAATCTTTATTAGAAAATAGTTTCCTGAAACCAACCATGACTTAACCTACACACAAACTTGACAACAGTATTGTAAAATGTCTAAAACCACAGTCCAGGCATACATAGCCATACAAAACTTTTCACCAAAAAATATATATAACTATGGTAATAAAGCTTAATCTCACCTGAACACTCATTAAGTCTGATGTACTGTACTGTAAAAGTCTTCAAAGAATGGGAGATCAAACACCAAAGACAGTCCTCTTTACCAGTAGTACTGTATATCTGTATAAATAAACCATGTAAAGGTTAAACATCAATAAATAACAGAAACTTTAGGCCCTAATTCATTAACAAACCTAAAAAAAATTTCCTAGTGAAGGAAAAAGTATTCGTATTCATATCAGACACAGTCAAAATTATCAGCTGTCCATTCAGTCCATTTCTGCAGGCTATAAGTTTTAGCAAGAGTATACTGTATATTGTAACTAAGTTATTATTAGTACAATAACCATTCCCTTCCTGTTAACGTGGTCTCAAGAACAGAAGGGTAACTGATTTCACCATTATAAATATGATAGCTGCAGTATCTTTATCTCACAACATCTAGATACCGAATATGCTTTATTAAATTTCAGAGTATTTCTGTACTAAGCACTGTTCATTCATCCATCCATCATCCACTCCTGTGTTTCCCCATGAGGAGCGTAAGAGGCCGAGGCTAGGCAAGTTGGTCCTGACATTTAAGATGAGAGTGACCAGCCTCACTCATCCCTGAGTGGCATTACATGAGCAATAAACCCCAACCACCCCTTGGATATAAACCTGCACCGGCTCAGTCCGACTGGAGCGCCATAATTACCCACTAAACCACCAGGTGCCATAATTTGGTTATATGGTCACCACCCAGCATAGGAAATGGTTTCCAGGTGTACAAGAAACCATTTGGCTTGTCACTCAGTGTAGAGTCACCCATTGGCAGAAGGAAGAGGAAAGAATGAAGGAAAGAAAGACAGAAGAGGGAGTGTAACGTCACCCACAGGCAGAAGGACGAGGAAAGAATGAAGAAAAGAAAGACAGAAGAGGGAGTGTAAAGTCACCCATAGGCAGAAGGACAAGGAAAGATATAACCATAAATAAATGGTACTATAACAAAACTGGTACAAATGTTGACCAGCACTTATAGAATATGCCAATTAAATATTCGTAAAAAATGAATGAGCATCCAGTGTCCTTCTCAACATTATTTAAGGTTGCAACAACAAACATGAAACTGATGGTATTAACATCATATTACTTTATGAAAAAGCAACAGAGTTAAATACTGTCTTATATTATAATATATATGCTGTATCGTTACCCCTCTGATACACAGGGTTTTTTTTTTTTGCAAAAGACAACCAAGATATCCGTTTAAAAAATATTAATACTGAACAAAGTGCAACACTTTTGGCCAACATACATCAGGCTTTACATGGTACTTGGGTTTTTGATCACTGGTAGGAAATGGATGTCTTCCATCACCTATAAACAGTTCCCTCTGGAACAAAAATTTCCTTGGAATTCTTTCCAAAAGACCTCTAGGAAAATGCACTGCCTTTCCTCCAAATTACTAATTTTCTTTTTTTTCCCCTATTTTATTTATTGAAAAGCTATAAGGCAAAACAACATTCAGAAACAATGTCTGGAAAGCCTGTACCATTAAGCACTTTTGAGATAAGAATATAGTATCATGCCAGGGCAAAAGCTGATAAAATATTTTGTGTATTGTAAAACATAATATTTTGTAATCACAGTATTAAAATCCATCTTTATTCATGCTTATTCTTTTTATTTTCTTTAATTAAACTATCTGAAAGATCAATATCTCTGACAATGATGGTGTCATCAAATGGTGGACTGGCGTAAATTTAACAGCTCCTAAAGAAGTACTGTATTACCTAATATTTGCCTAGTTGTATTATACAGGATCTGAGCTAAGCTCATATTGTCCTGCCTCCATTTCTACTTTTATCCAATATACTGAAGTTTCAAGCATATAGATATTCTTTGCCTACACCACCTCCTCTTCTAATCCATTCCACATATCTATGCTTCGGTTTGGGAAACTAAATTTTTTTTAACATTGCTGAGACTCCTACTTTTCCTTAGTTTGTATTAATGCCTTCCTTTCCTTCCATAATCTACTGCAAAACCATCCTCTTTCTCAACCTATGGGCTGGTGCACCAGTGAGTTAATATACCTGCATTATGAAAGACCGCTCTAAAATGCTAACCAGAAAAGGAAAACCTGTGCTATAATATGCAACTTCTTGTTGATCAGTATTCCTCAATATGCAATTTCTTGATGATTTGAATTCTTCAATAAATATTTTTAATTAGCATCCTTTGTAAACAATCTCCTGAATTTCAAAATTATACTGTTATCATCTACAGCAATATAATCCTTCAATATTTACAATAAAGTACCATACTGCAGTGCAAAAAAGATTCTCATCAACTGTGACATCAGCAGCCAGGTATAACAGACCTGAACCAATGGAGTGATAGCAAATATACCATACAGCAATACAACAAAGCATATGTTTTTTTTTATCATTTAAGCCATACTAATTTACAATACTGAAATACAAATAACTAAATCCCAGAAACAAGTTCATTACAGCCCTTTAAAACTGGTATGTTGGTCGGCAAAAGCCTTTTTATCTTCAAAGGTGTACTGTGGGGATCAATGTCGTATCATTGTCTGCCTTTTTACTGGCACAAGAAGTATTGACAATGCATGTATACAGAATCTGCAAGGACATTACAAAAGTAAATAAATGGAAATATTAAAACATACCTCTAGATAAGGGTTATTCCAGTTCACAAGTTCTGGGATTCTTGGAAGTTTCTTTGAGAAGTTAGACTAGGAAAAATGTTAGCATACCTTTGTGAAGAAATACCAGCACCAGTATTTTATTAAAGGAATACTCAGCCAAGCTAGTGTCTCTGCACACAGTGTACTGTAATCTGTGCTGGATCAAAAGGCATACTTATTTAGGACTCCAGCTGAAGCTCTTGTGAGTCTCCCATTTTGTATATAAGAAATGTAAAAAGATAAATGTGTGGTACTACAGTAAGCAATGTGTACTTGAAAAGCTGTATGGGATATCAGGCACCAACAGAGGCCAATCAGCACAACTGATGGCAAAACAATAACATTTCTTGTACCAAATAATGCACCAATATATCAAACAGCAGATTTGAAATGTCAAATCCCTGGCTACTGAGCTTTCTGCCAGAGTTGCAATTCAGATTTATGGTCGATTTCATAAAGATCCTGAACTAAGAAAAATATAAGAAAATAAATGGTTAGCTATCTGAAATGAAAACCTATTCTGACTTCATTACTTTCACTCTGCTCCTTGACTGTATATCTTGAACACTTAATGAAAAGCTTACTCCTCATCAAAATGGAAAAGGTAATAACTGTTCAAAAAATGAGATGGTTGTACCCATGCATTCTGGTTCCTTCTTCTGGATCTTGCCCATTCCATACTTTAAAGGCAAGTGGGCTTGGAATGATGGTACTCTATACTGCCAGTGTAGAGGAAATGTTAGAAGCTGGGATATGATACAGAATTATTGTTATAAATAAAATACAGTTGCATGGTTGAACAGGCGAGGAAAGTTGCACATTATGCCAGACATGTACACCTTGGTCCCAATTAATGCACCTATATGGTGGATGTACGTGCGCACTACTGATATCGCACTAATTGATACACTTAACTTATGGAGAAAAAATCATCTGGTGGATGACAAGCACATACGTACACATACTCTCGATAAGCTGGTCTAAACAAGTTTGCTGCCTCTCTCTCTCTCTCAGGTAAACACAGTAGTCCTTCATTTATCCGGATGTGCAGTACCCAGACACTGGATCTTGGCTCTATTAAACCATCATACGAATTTACTTGGTATTATCTGGAGGTAAAAGTCCTCGACAACTTTGGCTGGTCAACCAACGCGTTCAAACATTTAGTATTGCGGCCGCTGGGCTCGAGCTGTGAGCGGGAAGTTGGCTGTAACCCACAACCACAGCTAAAATATCCGTTCGCCCCTGTACTGAATGGTCAAAGTCGTGTGCTCGTCTGATCACTCCCAATGAACCTCCAGCACCTGAGTAATACGACTGTAACCCACAAGCGGTGTCAAAACGTCTGTATGCATCCACATCCAATGTCCAATGTCACAAGGCCACCAGGCTAAGTCTTTCCTAACTGCCCCCGAGATTGTAACACAGACTGCAAGCCACGAGTACATGTTCAGTGACAGCGGCCATCCGCCTCTCTACCGAATGTCGAAAGTCTCCCACTCACCGTCAGTTGTGTTTCCACATGGCCACTTGGTGTCTAACAGACCACAAGTCACGAATAGATGCAGGGTAAAAGTGCCCATCTGCCTCGTGGCTGAAGGGGGAGAATCCTGCCCAAAGCCTCACTTCTCCCACCCACCCATCCCTCCTCCATACCCTCCTGGCTCCCCCCTCACTTCCTCAGTCCCTACCTTTCTCCGTAGTGATAACACTGACTCGTGAGTTTTTACATTTTTTGCGATTTACTTCACTATTAGTCGCATCGAAGTTCTGCAAAATCCATGAGAAAGCTCATGAAATTCAGCATCTAGACGTATGCTTAACTCTTGGAAGGTGCCAATAAAATTTTGCACCAGGATGGTGGGAAGTTATACGAAGGTCAGTTTTACTCCCGAACAGTTTATTCTCACTGCATTTCTGCAGTTTCATGTGTTTGCATTAGCTTATCTTACTGTATAAACACCAGTGAAGATGATGGTATACCATTTATACCAATATAACCAATTTCCGGTGGCATATTTGGCCATGGATTATTTTATGAGCCCTAGGAGCAATCACTTGTCACAGATAACTGATTTTCACACCATCTTTAGTTTTTTTTTGTGGATTTTTGTTGTTTATGGATTGTTTTCTTGATGTTTAGCATTACTTTGGATATTCCTGTGTGTGCTTTGATTTCTAAGTATGGTAGATTGACCTGAAAACAGTGCCAAAATTAGGAGGGATACTGTACATACAGTAGTGTATAAGTAGGGTGTTTTTTGTTTTCAGTGTTTTTTTTTAATGGTTTTCTTGGTGTTTAGCATTACTCTGGATATTTCTATGTGTGTTTTGATGTCTAAAATACAGCAGACTGATCTGAAAACATGCTAAAATTAGGAGAGATACTGTACTTACAGTAGTGTATAGGCAGGATGTTTTTGGTTTTCATTTTCTTTTTAATGGTTTTCTTGGTGCTGAAAAGTAATTTGGATAGTTCTATGTATGTTCTGATGTCAAAATATGGCAGAATGACCAGAAAACACTGCCAAAATAAGGAGGGGTACTGTACATACAGTAGTGTATTGGCAGGGTGTTTTTTGTTTTTGTTTTTGCATGGTTTTCTTGGTGTTAAGCATTACTTTCCATATCCCTATGTGTGTTTTGATGTCTAAGTATGCCTGAATGACTGGAAAACACTGCCAAATTAAGCACAGGTACTGTACAAATAGGTTAGGTATAGGTTGGAGGTTGGGTATAGGTATGGGCTAGGTATGGTTTCGTTTTTGAAGGCTTCAACATGCTTGAATGCGTCGGCCTTGGTCACCTAAATGCAGCTTTCCATGCTGCTCGATCTATGGCAGCCTCCCTGTTCAGTCCCTTAACCCTGAGATCACACTTAATGACTTCGTCCCATGTCTTGCTCGGTCTACCCCTCACAACCCCTCCCTCAATATTAACACTTCTCACTTCTGCACCCAATTATCATCCCCCATCCTCTCCACATGCCCAAACCACCTCAGCCTACCTCTCCTCATCACAACACCAATACACTCCTGTCCCATCCTACCTCTCAACTCTTCCATCGTAAACCCAGCCCCCACAGGCCTTGCATGCAGGGACATACTGCACATCCACCTAATCATTGTCATTTCTGTACATTTAAGCCTGCGAATATCCTCTTCCTTTACTGCCCAGGTCTCACTACCATACAGCATCACACTCCTAACACATTCTATCTATCTATTGCCAGATGCCTCAATCCCGTAAGGGATGGCCACAAACAAATCGCCTCCATGTCACTCTGTCCCCTGTCATTTCACTGCCCTGCTCCCAGCTCACACCCCCCTCTCTCATATACCCCTCCACTCCATCCCTCCATCTCATCCTTGGTCTCCTAACACATGCTGCATACAAAGACCCTTTAGCATGTAGGAAGAGTCCACTCAATGTCAAGAGAGGCAACAGCTCCCTGAACTTCTACCAACCACTTCTCACCCTAGCAACTGAGCTAGCTCCAGTCCCACCTCCAGCACATAACATGTCTCCCAAATAACAAACCTGCTAGGGGAATAATGTTCATTATCCAGATGTTGCCATTACCCAGACATGCCTTTGGCTCTATTACGTCCGGATAAATGAGGGATTACTGTAATACGAAGTAACATGCGCCCAAATCGCACTGAAATCATACGAGAGTGGCTGAAAGTGTTGTTTTATATTATACTGTGAATTACTGTGATAAAATATAAATGATATTATGATATTTTTGCGATAATCAGTGAAGTCAGGACATTAGCTAATGAACATTTTTGTGGTTGCAAACTATGCAGCTTTTGCTATGAAATGACTCATGACATTATATCAGAAAGTTTTTAAAAAGTAAGTAATAATAAAAGTCATTCATGAAGTTTTATAAAAACTGGCAGCTATGGCACTCACCATCCACTCACTTGATGTAGTGCTGCTCTTGGGTGTCTGCCCTTTCCTCTCCTCCATCCTTCTTTCCTTCCATCCTCTTTCTTTCTTTCCTTCTTTTCTCGACCTTCTGCCTAAGGGTGACTGTACACTCCCTCTTCTGTCTTTCTTTCCTTCATTCTTCTTTCAACCTGTGGCTGACTCTACACTAAGTGACACACCAAATGGTTTCCTGTACGCCAGGAAACCATTTACTACACTGGGTGGTAACCATAAAACCAAATTTTGGTGCCTGGTGGTTTAGTGAGTAATTACAGTGCTCGAACTGGATTGAGCCGTTGAAGGTTTATATCCAAAGGGTGGTTGGGGTTTATTGCTCATGTAATGCCACTCAGGGATGAGTGAGGCTGGTCACTATCATCTTAAATGTCAGGACCAACTTGCCTAGCTCCAGGCTCCTCATGGGGCAATGTAGGATTGGATGATGAATGAATGAATGAATGATGTAATGATTTTCCTTACATCGATACTGTTTCGCTAAAGTCCAACGTAAATACTGTGGAATATCATAATAATGTCATACAAGACTGGCTAGATTTTTTTTTTTTTTTTTTACCCTCTGCCAAGGAGGTTGTTTTCACCCCTGTCCATTTGTTTGTTGGTTGGTTGGTTTGTGAGCAAGATTACACAAAAACTACAGGACGGATTTCCACAAAACTTGGAAGAAGAATGGGCCTTGGCCCAGAATAAACTCCATTAAATTTTGGTACAGATACAGATAAAGGTGAAGATCCAGGAATTTTTTTTCACTTTCTTTAACATTGCAAGGTAGGGTGTTTTTCAACATTTTCATAAATTTTTCAGTGAATATTGCATGAATCTTGAAAAAATTCAGGCATATTTAGGATGTTGGTATCTACGAATGTGTACAGTTTGATGTGGATCCACATAAACTTCCAGATCTAGTGGATTTAAATATGCTTTTATAGGGGGGTAGTCTTTTTCCAGCTGCATGCTGGGCCTTGGCAGAGGTATGCACTCTAGTGAGTGCCATTCTAGTTATTACTGTATTGTATTTATTGTGATGAGGTAACGTGGAAATAACCCTATTTTATACGGGAAAAATCTTGTGGTTTGGTGGAAATTTCCATCTCGCTGGGCAGTTTCCCAAATCAGACAGTCAAAACACACCTTGTATTCTCTCATATCGTTCTCTGGGCTGGGAGCACGTACGGACATGCAGTTTGCAAACGATGGTACGAAGATTGAAGCATATTCGACAAAAATTATAGCTCTTAAGACTACGGATAAGTGGGTTAAAACACTTGTTGAAAACACCATTTTTTCCCTATTTCTCCGCACTGAGCACATTCAGCAGGTTGTCGTCAAGGCCGCTGCAGCCAAAGGGTCAAGGTATCTACAGCAACCAAGATTCAGCTGATCTGCATCATGCAACGCTCTCCTGGTGTTGCTGGCATCGGTGTAACCTCTTGCCTCACCTCCTGTAATGCATCCTCGATAGATGCTGCAGTAATCACATCTTCTGTTGTGGTGGCTTCACCAGCATTGTTAATTTCAGACGTTGTGATTATTAAGAGACAGTTAGCACAATTTGGGAATTGTGCTATTTTATCATGCGCTAAATGGGACCAAGGTGTATTACATTTTTATTTCTCCCTTGCTATTATGTACTGAATCTGACAATGCACATACCATACTGTATGTCATTTATGTTGGTCAATTGATAAATACTCAAATTTCACTGTCTGCTATGATGGACTATGAGATCTGAGTGGTAGATGACATCACCAATATCACAACATAGTTTTTATGCAAATTTTAAAATACTCCTAACACAAATATGAAAAAACTGCATACAGTAGTTATTCACTTATTCATTTTCATCATCAACCTGTCCATTGCTATGAACTTTCATTCTCATATTACAATGCCAAAGTTTAAGAAATGCTCAGAATGGTATTCTTACCACATTAAAAAATAACTCTTTAATTACGAATAAAACTCTATCAGTTATCAATGTTTAAATATCCCTGTGCAAAACATTAACAATAAATGAAAACTGTAATACAGAACAACTAATTGACAGACTGTCTGTGGCATGGAGGGAAAAGAAACATTGACGGTAAGCACGATTGTACAGAATGACAGAGAGCATGGGAATTTACAGCCTTTGTACAATCCATTAAATCTATTTGCTGCTGGAGGGACTCAAATGAAGAAACAAAGAACTAGTTATATTAAAGTATGATCTGGTGAGTACAGCGATGTCAGTCCATACCATAATATTTAAATAAAAATATACTGCATTTACAAAATATATTTCCATGTAAGCAGTCACATACAGAAAAACAGTCACACTTTATTCCAGATAATAAATAATACACTTCTCTCAAGCTTCAACTCATCATTAAAACTCCTGCAGGCATAAGGCACAGCTAGTCAATTAAAGTACAGGTATGGCTAATTACTCATGTTTTATGACATTAATTCTGCAGTATAAAGTCCTGCAGTTTGCGGTTAACACGATAAGTACCAGAACTCAAGCATTTTGTGTATACACATCACATTCTTAACCCTTTTCTGCCATGGATGTACTTAGGTATTAGTTCAGGCTAAATCCTGACTACTTTATTCAGATGAGAAAAATTCAGGCATTGCAAGGGTTAATTAAGAAATTTTGTACCCCTTTGACTACCAAAATTTCCATTAAATGAATACAATAATCTTGTAGCCTGAATAAAACAGTGTCCTCAGAATGTAAAAGAGTTAACTACCACACTAGCATTTGTTACTGCTCACTGAAAAGCATTGGGCTTCGCACTTTTCAAGTACTGGTCTTGGTTAGGTTTCACAGGAGGACTTTAAGTTGACAGTAACTGTCCTCTTACTGATAATATGCAACAAATCAATCCTGACATCATTGGCACCAGTGAAACAGTTCCTTTACAAATGAAGTAAGTGGAATGCAAGCATTATAAAATTTTCCAGAATGTATGAGTGCTATTAATGTATAATCATATTTTTGTAAGAGCCTAATTCATGAAAGTCAATAACTGAAGAGAAAAATGTTAAATCTGCTGATGTAATGCGTCCACAAGTGTCACTAATGTCAAAAAATTTAACAGACAACTTATTTGGCAAGTTGTACATTACAAACAAAATGGAAATACTTATTAAACACTTAACAAGTATCTTGAAATCTAATAACAAACAGGATGATATGATTTGTATGTGCAAAATCTTCTCACCAAAAAATGGATGGTGACTGGTGATTACCTTGTCCTAGTGTCATTGAGTGCACTGACGAGGCCAGTGTGAAGATTAATCAAGATTTGGCTTACATAATCAAATGCTCCGACAAGATGCTCCTGTATCTTCTCAGGAGCCAAAGGCCCTCTGTAATGAAAAATACAAAACAAAATAAGATTATAAGATTCAACTACTGTCCAACTAATTTGTCCCCCAAATTTAATTACTACATACCTGGTATAGTGACAATCATTACACACTCACAACACAGAAAAATATACGTAAACATCATTGTCATTATCTAAATCCAATTTACCATCAATTCTTTGGGATAGGGATGCTTCAAACACACACACACACACACACACACACACACACACACACACACACACACACCTCAGACACGGGCGACAGCAGACGTGCTGGTCCACTGCCAAGCCAGATCAGCTCCAAATGACCCTTACCTAATAAGTGTCTTTATATGAGTCAAGCTCAGTACAGTACTAGGTCCAACTAAATATTGTCCTAATGTAAAAGAGAAAGTTTAAGTAAAAAGTGATGTTCCAAAAACAGAATACAACAAACATCACAGATGTGCCGAACAAGCGAATCAGCTGTTTAGTGTTTTGGCTATGGCGTGCAGAATGTAAACTGTGACTCTATGAGTATGTACATTCCTTTCATAG
>JAGKTI010010455.1:0-28484 GCA_018397915.1 Birgus latro
TGTTGAGTGTTGTAGGTAAGATGTATGGTAGAGTGTTAAGAGAGTTGGAGAGGGTACAGAGGGAGTGATTGGTGATGAGCAGTGTGGCTTTAGGAGAGGGAGGGGATGTGTGGATCAGGTGTTTGCTGTGAGACAGGTGTGTGAAAAGTATTTAGCAAAAGGTAAGGATGTGTTTTGGGCATTCATGGATTTAGAGAAAGCATATGATAGAATTGATGGAGAGGCTTTGTGGAATGTTTTAAGATTGTATGGGCTTGATGACAGGTTACTAAAAGGAGTGAAAAGTTTTTATGTAGATAGTAGTGTGTGTGTAAGAGTGGGAAATACTGTGAGTGATTGGTTTCCCGTGAGAGTGGGGCTGCGGTAGGGATGTGTGATGTCGCTTTTTTTGTTTAATATTTATTTGGATGGTGTTGTAAGGGAGGTGAATGCAAGAGTGTTAGGTGGAGGACTGAGTCTGGTGAATGATGGTAGAGAGGGAATCTGAAGCAGCTGCTGTTTGCGGATGATACTGCACTGGTGGCTGATTCAGAGGAGAGACTGAGACAGTTGGTAGAGGAGTTTGGAAGGGTGTGTGAAAGGAGGAAACTGAAAATAAATGAGAATAAGAGTAAAGTGATGAAGTGTACGAGATTGGTAGATGGTAGGAGGATGAGTATAGTTTTGAATGGTGAGTTGCTTGACGAGGTTGAGTGTTTTAAGTATTTAAGGTCACATGTTGCTGTGGATGGAAGAATAGATGCAGAAGTGAAGTTTAGAAAGAATGAAGTTGGAAAGGTGCTGAGAGGAGTGAAAAAAGTGTTTAGATGTCGTTCACTCAGAATGGATGTAAAGAGAAGGCTGTATGAGGGTACTGTGGTACCGACTGCATTATATGGGGCTGAAACATGGAATATGGGTGTAGCAGAGAGGAAAAGTTTGAATGTAATGGAGATGAGGTGTCTGAGGAGTATGTGTGGAGTGATGCGTATGGATCGAGTGAGAAATGATGAAGTGCGAAGGAGAACTGGAACTGTTCGGGAGATGTCTGATCGAGTTGAACAGAGGGTGTTGCGATGGTTTGGGCATATGGAGAGAATGGATAATGAGCGATTGGTGAAAAAGATAACTAGATATGATGTGAGAGGTGTAAGGCTGAGAGGAAGACCACGAATAGGATGGATGGACAGTGTGAAGAGAGTGTTGGATGTGAGAGGGTTGTCTGTTGAGCAAGGAAGAGTGGCTGTTCCTGATAGAAATGAATGGAGAGAAACTGTGAATGAATAAATGATGACACAGCCCTGAGTGGATATTCTCCTACATTTTGTCTGATCAGGTGATCAGGTCAGGTGCGGGTAAGGGGCTGGATTCATTATGATGTGGCAGGGGTAAACCAGCTTTGCTGTCAGGCCCTGCTGCGAATGTCACTGACTGCACTGCGTAGTTGACCCTCGTGCGGTGTGGTGCGGTGAGGATCTGTCCCTTTTCCCCTTTAGGGCTAAGATGCAATTGAATGTGTATGAATGGATGAGTAAATTGGTAGTGTGTTGACCTGTCTCGGCTACCTCCCTCTTCTTGGGGGAAGCAGCCTAGGTATATAGATAGATTATATATAACTATATATATATATATGTGCTACAGAAACACACATTAAACGCATGTGTACAAATATACAGTAATCCCTCCACTATCCACTGTAACAGAGCCAAAGGCATGACCGGAAAGTGGTCTTGTCCGGATAGTGGTCCTGAAGCTCCAGCACAAGTCCTTTCTGACCCTAACCTAACCTAAATCAGAAAACCACCTACTTACCTCCCTACCGGACACTCATAGGACTTACTTAAGACCCCATTCACATAAATAATGGACACAAAGCATGAATTAATTGAATTTTAACCAAAAAATGATGATTTTGACGTGAGTAAGGCAGAGGTGTTCACCAGCTGACTAGATAGTGAACGCATGTAAGAGACATGGCAGTCACTAAGAAAATCACCCTTTCTCGCATCTTATGCAATAAAATATGGGATACAAAACATGAAATAAATAAATTGTTACCAGAAAATGATGGTTTTGAGGTGATTAGGGCAAATATGTTCACCAGTTGACTAGGTAGTGAACGTATGTAAGAGACATGGCAATCACTGAGAAAATCACTTTTTCCACTGTTTATGCACTCAAATATGGGACACAAAGCATGAAGGAAATAAAATGTAATCAGGGAATGAGGATTTAGAAGTGATTATGGAAAATATTTGGCAGTTGACAGTGTACTGTACTTACATGTCCATGGTGGTTGTTTACCCCACCTCTAAAGCTCTGACAGTGGTGAAAATGCTCTTGAAGGATGTACATTAATCCAGTGTCGAACTGCACTTAATCCATAGCACTGTGAATTATGATTGTTTAACAAAAAGTCATGGCAGTTCAGAGACAATTGTCGGAGTGGCGGGAGGGGGAGACGACAGTGAGAATGGAATGTAAACACAGCTGTTCGCCACCGCACGCCAAATTCAAACTTACAGGTCGAAAAAAAATGGATTTTTTTCATCTTTTTTGCAACTTTTTGGCATCTTTGGGTTTCGAACATCAGCCTACAATGTCCGAACAGTGGTGTAACCAGATATTGGTCATCCGGAAAGTAAAGGGATTACTGTACTTGTACGCTCCTGACTGGGAATCAAACCCAGGACCTCTTAAATAGAAGTCAGGCACTGATACCACTCGCCCATTGCGTGTAAAAGCTACAGTCACCTGATTTTTCTGATGAAACCAGGTAAATCCATAAAGGAAGGAGATATTTCAGTCACAACATATTAGGATTATATCGCAGCCCCATGCAACTTGGCAAGTAACAGAGCAGTTTTAATCTATCCCAGACACAACATGAGAGTCTTAAGATGTATGTCCACTTCTGCACCCTTAAGCACCTGGACAATCTCTCTCTCTCTTTTACCTCATCATTCACACCCTTTACATTCCATGTTGAAATCCATACCATGTCCTTAGTACTGTCCTTGGTCATCACCTGCTGGTGTGTCCTGCTCCAAAGCATTTTGTTTGCCTTTTTAGTCAGTTGTTCTCCAGGAAGGGCACTAACCCTCCACCAACCCACTTGTCTACATGTATGGAACACGTATTGTTTGGTAATAAGGTTACCACCCCGTGTACTGAATGATTTCCTGGTTTACAGGAAATCATTTGGCTTGTCACTCAATGTAGAGTTACCTTGGAATAGAGTATCACTACACTGAGTGAGTGGATGTTGGGTGCCCCTACCGACCATATGGATATATAAATCATTATTATTTAACCCCTAAACACCTATGGCTGTCAAATGACAGTTATGAAAAATGTCGCACAAAGTCCCATGGCTGTCAACGGTACAGAGGCTACCAAAAACTGGTGGTAGGTGGCACCAACTCTTTTACAACATATATGGGACTCTTATTATGTATATGGGACCTGGCCAATGGGAACTAGATGATCAGGTGGTGGGAGGCATGATTTGGCCCCCTCCCCAGGTGTGGGGACCCCCCCCTCCCCAGGCCATCTCTCTACCTCCCATTGCTCCATTTGATCCTGCCTTTTGTGTCCCCTTCCACCCAACTACCCCCCATGCCCCCTCTCTAGACAATATTGGGTGTGTATGGCAGACATATTCCCTCCCTTTCCCCCCCTCCTGATGCTCCCCCACACCCCCTCCACCTCCCTATTCCCCCTTATTTCTCAAGGACGTCCCATTCTCGTTCATAGTGAAGAATGACTATTTATTTTTGACCGCCGACTGTGCAGTAACCATCAGACATATGAGAGTGAAATATACATTTGCTGGTGTGTAAAATCAAGCTCTTCAAGTCTATAAGATCAAAATTTACTTTGGTGAAATTTTTTTTTCTCTCTCTCTCTATTCATGAGGGGTAACAATTTTTATTTTGATATTCTTTGATAGTCGATACTGCAGTAAATCATATGGGAATGAAACATACATTTTCAGGTGTGCAAATTCAAGCTCTAGAAACCTGCAAGAAAATTTTTTGCCTTGGTAGAAGTTAAGAAATTGGACCATTTTTGCAGATCTGGGGATAGGGGGGCTGGGAGATTTGCAGTCTTTAGGGGTTAAAGGAATAATGAATTTCATCTGGCAAATTATATCAAGACAGACTAAGATCCTCGCTGCAACTGCAAGAGAAATCAGTCACATGAAACACACACCTGCCAGTTATGCAACAGCTCAGCAAAAAATATGCCAGTCTTTGATTTTAACCCTTTGAGATTCCGATGACGATTTGATCGTCATTGCAAATCCAACCTCAGAAATTCCAATGACACTTTTAATCGTCATTTTAAGAAACTTTTGTAAAATATTCACCATAAATCACGTTTACGCATCATAACAAAGATACTCAAGTGTGATGTCAAAGAATGGTTGCTCTATGTGTGGCAGGTACTGCACAGCTGGTCTGACTCATGGCTTTGTGTCTTTATCATTTTATTCTTGGTGAATATTTTTCTACAGCAAGGTATAAAATTTTTGTTTTTGCCTAACTTCAACTCATCACTTTGACTTTTATTTCCTTTGTTTTCCTTTTTTGAACATACTAGGATAAAGTACAACTATTCAGCTTCAAAATAACACCACAACCAGCATCCTATCATAAAAAGTGTATTTACACTGACCAATCAAAGAAAAAGATTGCAAAGTGAATACAGTATGTGGCCAAGACTAAAATAAAATTCTGCATCTCTTTCCTTTCACTTTACTGTGCAATAAAATGCAAAACTCACCATAATCTATATATCACTGTAAAGGTAATTTATTGTAGTTTTGCATGGTTTAAACCAGACTTAAATATCTTTATTTATTTTCTTTTGCCAAATATTTTTCTAAGACAAAGTATAAAATTTTTGTCTTTCGCCTGAATTCAACTCACCATTTTGACATCTTATTTTCATTGTCCTCCTTTTTAAAACATGCTATCATAAAGTACAACTATTCAACTTTAAAATGACACCAAAACCAACATTTTATCATGAAAAGTTTATTTACATAGAGTGATCAAAGAAAAATATTGCGCCGCAAAGATGTGGGTCAGCGTGAGAGTGGCTGACTCTAGCAAAGACATAATCTGCCCAGCCCAGAAACCTGATAGGATTAACTGTGATAAGATGTTGCACTGCTTTCAGAATACCATTCAAACACACATTTGTGTCAGAGGCATAACTATTGTCGGTTTCCAGTGCTGGGCAGGTGCGCAAGGACTTAGCGCAAAGTGCAATTGCGCACCCTTGCGCTCCGGTGAATTTTGTTTGCGCATTGCGCACCGCATGAAACCATGCGCAATATTGCACTTTTGCACATGGAAAGGCAGGTGCGCAAGCGCAAATTTAGTTACACTTGCATGAATGAATTTGCGCTTGCGCACCTGCTTTGTGCACCTGTCCTGTGGATTGCACAGTGTGCAATCCACAGGACACGTGGTCTTAGGAACTGCCAGCATGGCTGAACAAGGGATGCGGGAGGCTTGGGCGCATCGCGAGGACTGGATTGTTGGGGGGAGGAGGAGGGTAGTAGCATTTCTTAAAATGCTTCAACAGAGGTAATGTATTTTAATATTTATTAAATTATTATTATTAATGAAAAATAATCAATAAAAAATACATTATTTACCATATTAAGATTAGCTTATGCAATTCCTTACAAAAATCACTAAAACATATTATTTAAACATCCACAGCCTAATAATTTATTCGGTTGCGGATATTTGATTTAAATAATATGTTTTAATGATGTTTGCAAGGAACTGCAGATGCTGTTGTATATCTATATCAAATTATTAAATAAAACATCTTGAGAAAATGCAGATAAAAGTAAAACTGGCAACATCACAGCCTTTGTTTCCCTATCCCTCCCCGGCCTCCGCTCTGCTCAGCTGTTCACTTGTCTATATGAACTTCCACGAGTTAACATCGAATTGCTCTAGTCCCACCGTCTTATTCACATTGTGTGAAGTAATTTGTCTGTATTGGATGCCCCCAGTACCAGAAGTACTGGCTGTACTACCCAGTCTTGGCAGCCAGATGCAGTGTGTGAAATTCAAATGACTGAGAGAGTGGAAATAAATTATTTGAGAGGAGCATGTCGAGACAGACTGATAGATGAAGTGAAGGATCGTTGTGGTGTGGATGTGGATGTGATAGGAAGCGTTAGGAGAAACACATTAAGGTGTTTTGGCCATATGGCGAAGAAAGAGAGTAACAAGGAGAGTGAATGTCAGTGAGAGGGAGGGGGAGGCCAAGGATGAGATGGAGGGATGGAGTGGAGAGCTATGAGAAAGGGGGGTGTGAGCTGGAAGCAGAGCAGTGAAATGGCAGGGGACAGGGTGACATGGAGACGATTTGTTGTGGCCGGTGGCCACCCCTTACAGGATTAAGGTGTCTGGCAATAGATAGATAGAATAATAATAAATAAAAGTAAGTATGCTAATTTATTTAAATAGACTGCGCACTTGCACAGGTTACGGATATTGGAAAATAATAATAATAAATAAAAGGAAGTAAGTATGCAAATTTAGGTAAATATCTCAATATTTTACAGTAATTCCCACGAATATATGCAAATGGTTTGCGCTTGCACTTTGCGACATTCCACAAGCTAAATATTGGTCAGATTGCGCACTTTTGCGCGTGCGCAAGGTAGTGAACTGTGGATTGTGCATTGCACTTGCACAAGGTCCTTTTTTGTTTGCACTGCCCACCACTGTCGGTTTCAGGGAGTCTGACGCACTGCTTTTGCCAGCTGAGGAGGTGGAATTGGTAATACAGTAAGACCTCACTATAACAGACTAATTAGGGCCCAAACCTTTCTGAAAAATACGAAATTCCAATAAAAGAGACATCAGGACTTCCCCCTGTTAATCCGGACTTTTAAGAGACATCAGGACTTCCCCCTGTTAATCCGGACTTTTAAGAGACATCAGGACTTCCCCCTGTTAATCCGGACTTTTTCCGATATATCAGACATTAGTTCAGATCGCATGAATGGTTTTTAAACTGTTCTGACTACCATTGGGGTACTGTACTGTGTTATGACTTTACTACATTAATCAGATGGTATAATATATATAATAATACTGTACTGTACACTGATAAACATCTGTTTTATTTTTTTTATTGTGGTGAACATAGCTGAAGTGGTCAGGCAGTCCGGACTGCTTCTGGCTTTATCAGACTTTTTCTGATATACAGGAATTTACTCCAGTAGTTCCTCAAGTCCGATAAAAGTGAATTCCGATCTATTGATGTCTGTTATATCAAGGTTTTACCGTACTGCACGATGCTCTCGGGCGGTGATTGGTCAATTCCCGTCGTGTTTGAAAGTGCACCAAAATGACTTTGTATTCCAACCAAAGCCCTCTTTATTTGTGAGATACAGGATTATACAGATACAAATTAAAGAAATGATAACTTTAATTATAAATATGTGCCTTTTAAATTATTAGAGATAAACCTGCACGACATTGATAACAAAACTAAGTCGCAACTTGACATAAGGACAACAGTCAGTGACTGATTTATTTATTTAAATTGTCATTTCATTATGTCTGATTTCGTTCACACTGCATGCGGTTTCATTATACCAGAATAGTTCAACTATTATTTTCTCATGGGGTTTGCTTTTATCTTACTTTCCTTTTTCCACCATTAACAAAACTTTGGTTCATTCTACAATGATGTAATCCATTACATTCCCAGCTCCTCTCTGTCAAAGGGAAAGAGATACATCATGCTTGAGGATAGGGTGCAAGTGGCCAGGGATAGGGTGCCTATCTGTCTCATATGATACTTATGAAAATGTTCAGGAAAATAAAACACCAAACTCATTAATGTAAGAATAACTTTGCTGAATCTGACTAAGAATACAAACATGAATGCAGATTTTTAAAGCTACTGTTACCTATGAAGGTAACGAAAATGTGTAAGTACAGTATACTGAGAATGGCATGCATTGGCCCCAGTGAAGTGTGTGTGTGTATTTACCTAGCTGTGATATTCATGAAATGAGCTATGCTCGCAGGAGGTCTCTGTTTCTCAATAAGTCAAATTCTGCTTTAAAAGCATTTAAGTTTTTTGACTAGATGATCTCTTTGTCCAGGCTATTCCACAGGTCTATGCATCTACAAGGAAAACTATATTTCTTGATATCCTTCAAGCAGTTTGGCTTCATCAGCTTCATTCCGTGTCCTCTTGTTACTCTCTCATCCCATACAAACAGATCTTCTCTGTCAATTTTATCTACTCTCATCATGGCCCTGAATACTGCGATCATGTCGTCCCTCTCTCTCCTTTCCTCTAAGGAAGGCAAAATCCAACTTTTCCGGTCTCTCTCTGTACGACAGAACTGCCAGGCTGAGGACAATCTTGGCTGTTCTTTGTATTCTCTCAATCTTGTTTACATCTTTCTTTTTCTGTGGGGACCACACTACTGCTGCATATTCTAACCAGGGGCGGATCATGGCCACTATCAATTTTTTCATCATCTCCTTATCCATGTAATGAAATGCTACTCTTATGTTAGTCAACAGTTTATATATCTCTGTCTTGTTAATGTGTTTTTCAGGTGACAAACTATCCTGGACCAGCACTCCCAAATCTTTCTCTTCTCTCTTCTCTCACTTTTGTGATTGGTTCATTACCCCTTGGTACTTTTACCCATTTCCAATATTTTACAATTTTTTGCGTTGAATTTCATTTCCCACATCCGGTTCCTTTTTTTGAGGGCTCCAACATGCTTGCATGCATTGGCCTTGGTCACCTAATGGCGGCTCTCCATGCTGCTCAACCTAGGGCAGCCTCCCTGTTCAGTCCCTTAACTCTGAGGATGCACTTAACCCTAGAATGCTAACATTGGATAAATTTACCCCAGCGTCTGATCTTTTCCGTAATTACTGCGTGATAAGGAAGGGTATGTAGCTGTCCTTCCACAAGTGCTCAGTTCAACATAGCCTCTTGCCGTGATAGGTAGTGCACCTTTTCTCTCTCCCATATTTCCCCCTCATATTTGCAGATGAAGTGAATTTTACCCAACGTTAGAAGTGCATGCAATATTTTTTTTCTGTGACATTTTCTCTTCAGGCAGTGAACTAATTCAGGCAAGGGTGATTTTTAAGAGGAGTGACACACCCAGATTGGACATCCAGGGACCAATAATAATCTTGACCAAAGCTAATATGCTCTGAGGCAATATTTTACGGTGTTATAGATTGGAAGGTAAAATAATGGTCCTTTTTCTTTTTTACTTTTTTCATTATGGCGCTCCAATCGGATAGAGCCGGTGAAGGTTTATATCCAAGGGGTGGTTGGGTAATACTGCTCATGTAATGCCACCCAGGGATGAGTGAGGCTGGTCACTCTCACCTTAAACGTCAGAACCAACTTGCCTAGCCCTGAGCTCCAACGTTCCTCTGCGGGGCGACATAGGATTGGATGATGGATGGATGATGGATAAAATCATGTGTAACTTAATTTTTTTAATGCCGTGTGTTCTTTCCTGCATGTAAAGGAAATGTGAGAGTTGTATTTTCATACCATGTTTTTGGATTCAATAAAAATTGAGTGTATTTTTAATAATCTTCCTAAAATTGCATAAAATTCTCCCATTGTTAGCAGTAACAATTCCAACAGAACGTTAGCACTCCAGGGTTAATGACCTCGTCCCACGTCTTTCTCGGTCTATTCCTGGCAACCCTACCCCCAATAATAATGCTTCTCACTTTCTGCACGCAATTATCATCCCCCATCCTCTCCGCATGCCCAAACCACCTCAATCTACCTCTCCTCATCACAACACCAATACACTCCATTCCCATCCTAACTCTCAACTCTTCCATTGTAAACCCAGCCCCACCAGGCCTTACACTCAGGGTCGCACTGCACATCCACCTAATCACTGCCATTTCTGTACATCTGAGCCTGTGAATATCCTCTTCCTTTACTGCCCAAGTCTCACTACTTTACATTATTACATTCCTAACACATGCTGCATACAAAGATCCCTCAGCATGTAGGGAGAGCCCCTCAATGTCAAGAGAGACAATGGGTCGCTGAACTTCTCCAAATCACCTCTCACCCTAGCCACAGAGCTAGCTCCGGCCCCACCTCCAGCACACGTCTCCCAAATAACAAAGCTCTTCCACACACTCAAGAGACTAACCAGCAAGTTCAATCCTTTCACACCTGACAATCTCCACCTGCTCTCCCAGACATGCCGCACACATCAAGTCATCATTATCTTGCAGTCTACTTCTAATACCACTACATCTCTTATGCACCCACTTATCACAAACACTGCACAAGATGGAATAGAAACATTTAAATTGTGCCACAAGAACCATTGTTGTTTGGCTACTATGGGAGTGAGGACATCCTAAAATTTACCCAAAGATCCAACTTACCCCCCACTAAATATGTACATGCATAAAAACATGCCACCTGTATCATGATTAGATTGAAGAAATATTGTATGAACAAGAAAATACCGTTTAAAAGTTGAATTTTAACTTAATAAATGATGTATATATATTTTCTTAGGGAGGAGGGATATTTGAGGACAAGGGGCTAGAGCAGGGGGACTAAGCAGTGCCTCTAACCCCTCGAAGACTGAGGCTTGGCCTCAAAAAATCCAAATCAATCCCAATCGATTTATCAGACGCGACCATCATCCACTCACTTGATGTAGTGCTGCCTACTTCTTCCTTAGCCTTTATCATTCTTTTTCTGTGCCTGCCCTCCTCTCTTCCTATTTCTCCCATCTTTCCTGTCACTTCTTATTGCTTTTCTTTCCTTTACAGGTGGCTTTACATTGAGTGACAAGCCAAATGGTTTCCTGTTAGCCCAGAAACCATTTACAATGCTGGGTGGTAACAATATAACCAAACCATACGTGCTCCCTACGTGTCAACAAGTGCGTTGGTGGAGGGTTAGTGCCCCTCCTTGTAAAACAAATAACTCGAAGTCAAATGGCCACCCCTTATGGGATTATGGCGTCTGGCAATAGACAGATAGATAGATTGTCTCGATGGGTATTTTGAATGTCTGTATGCAAAAATGAGATACTGGCCAACAATTTTGGGGGAAACAGTATCAAAATTGTTTAAATAAGACTGGTGTAGTGGTTTATATTGCCGTGTCAATTGTGTTTCATGCAGTAAGAGGGTGCATAAATGGAGAGTTTACTGTATTGAGGTATTTAATCTGCCTATTATTTCTGCCTAATATCCATTACAAATGCTGTCCACCTTACTGGAGCAAATGGAACTCCATTTCAGGGTGATGATACTATCCAAGAGTACAGTGCAACATATATACTGTACTTTCTATCATTTCAAACTACAGTATATAGATACATACAGATATACTGTATAAAAAAAAAAAAAAAACTTCAATCTTGAGTTTATCAAAGATACTGAGTAATGTTTCCTACGGTTTTAAAAATCTATATCACAGACCTCTTAGCAAAGATGGTTTGTTTACAGTCAAAGATACCAACTACTGTATGTTTATTTATTATGCATTTCATTTATTGCTCTATTCAATTTTCACCACAACCTAGGTTTATGATAGCTCTCTGGTGGTTGTATAAAAATATATACAGTACAGTACTATGACAGTGCACCAAGGCAACTTTAACCTGTAAACGGCAACTTACCTCCATTGAGGACCTGGTACTAACTGCGACGTGTCTAAACAGAAACCAAACATAACTGGATTTCCCTTCACTTGATTATTTACTTATTCTGGGGGGCATTTTTTACACCTGAAGTATAGCTGACACTGAGCTGAAAATTTGCCTGCCCACATTTCAATATGCCATCTTCCATCTCACACCTATAAATCTGGTGTTTAACAATACAGGAAAATATATGAATTATTTTTTTTCTTAAATTTTCAGTTTGGGATACTGTTGCAGCTAAACTACTGCACATATCAACCTGAAAACAGAAACACTGTGCTCCATTAAATTTTTGCGAGCCGGAAATGATAAAAAGGTAATTCGGAAACCTTTTTTTCTTTTGCACAACAGCAGCTGCTGATTTTCCATTAGCCATAATTAATGGGTTAAAATTGCATTATTACGTGATTGCAGTAAAACTACTTAACACTTATATGCTTAAGCCAGGAACTACATCTTAATTTTTAAATATGTTCACCTGAAAAGAAAGGAACATAGCGTATCAGCACCACACCCCACACTGTAGCAATCCTTGTATACTGACATTACAAATAACTCAAATACAGTAGTGTAACTACAGTAACAACAACTTAGGAAAGTATGAATAGTGTTAGCAAGAGAAACACAATCAAATAACTAGTGATGTACACCCGAGCTCGTAAATTCGCGACCACATACCCTAGCTGTCTGCGTTAACTGTGGTGGTAATACTGTGTGAGGGAGGGGCCAGAGTACGTGGAATATATCCTCCGTCTCATCTTAATCCGTATCTGGTTTGGTTTGATTTGGTTTCTTAAGATTCGTCTGCAATAATGGACGCTATCAACATAGGGTTACTGATCCTAGATATTACGTATCACCTTTATCAGTGGAAGGGAATTGAGGCATGCACATTATTAGCAGTAGTGTCGAGCTTTTAATACTAAGGATTGTATGGAGCTGTAACTGGTTCGGGTACCGATACAGTTGTCTCTGATTTATCTGAGAAATCGTCGTAATGGCACCTGAGACCAGAGATCAGACGCTACAATTCTGGCTACCAGCAAACATGGCTCACGACCCTCAAAAATTAAGCCTCCGTTCTAGACTTGTTGCCAAGAGACAAGCGGGAATGTCTGTTGCTCCCATAGCAGAGGATGAAGGAGTGTCCCAAACAACAGTCAAAAAATGGTGGATGTGGTGGCAAGCAGAGGGCGATGTATGCGACCATCCAAGGAGCGGGAGACCGAGGAAAACAACACCTGATGACGACCGGAGAATCATTGACCAGGCAACACGAACACCCATCATCAATGCCGTGCAAATCAGGGAGCAACTTCAGTTACAAGTGTCCAGGCAGACGGTATGCAAACGACTTCATGAAGACGGTGGGCATCATAGGATCCCTGCTGAGAAGGAAATGTTAACTGAGAGGCATCGGAACGGCCGCCTTGTGTTCGCACAACAGCATGTGAACATGGACCTTGATTACTGGGGGCGAGTGATATTCTCCGACGAAAAATCATTTTCTTCTACCACACACGGACGGCCTCACTGTTGGCGATGCAACGGAACAAGATACAACCGTGAAAACATCTATGAAGTAGCACGTAGTGGCCATGTGACGTGCAATGTGTGGGGCTGGGTCCGTCTATACGGTGTGGGTGAATTGGTTGCTATCGATGGCCGATTGACTGCTAAGAAATATATTGAAATATTAGAGGAAGTAATGGTCCCTACAGTTCGTGCTATGGCTACACCTTTTCCTGAACGGATTATTTTCATGCAGGTTGCTATATTATATACTGTCGACTCCATTTCCATATTCATGGCATATAATCACCTGTTATTTGAACCTATCACATATTCAGCACATCTATAAATTACCAACTGAGCCTTACCTATGATAATACAACATTTTCTATAACGGGCCATCATTATCCATGTGTATTTATGTCATTCTTAGGACAACTGCCCTGTCCATACTGCACGAATCATAAGCTGACGGTTCAGGGACCAGCCGGACGTAGATCTGCTGCCGTGGCCAGCTAAGGCTGCAAATTTAAACCCAATAGAGAACTGTTGGGCAATGATGGTCAATAGCTGGCCACAGAGACAGGAGAGGACACCTGACGCACTTGTGCAGCACTATATGCGTGAGTGGGAACGACTCCGGAGACGACAGGGCGATATCTACAACATTGTTGCATCCCTCTCATCTAGATTGCAGGAAGTTATTAACAACGACGGTGGATGGACACATTACCGACACATTACAGATATCAGTAAAACATCTACTGTATGTGGCACAAAAATTGCTTAAATAGAGTTTCAGCCTGCAAAATTATTGCCTCATGCTGGAGTGCAGCGAAGATTCGGTCCCTGTGTGTGTGTGTGTGTGTGTGTGTGTGTGTGTGTGTATTTACCGAATTATATTTACCTAATTGTGATATACAGGAAATAAGCTACGCTCGTGGGGTCCCGTCTCTGTTTCTCAATAAGTCAAATTTTGCTTTAAACTCATTTAAGTTTTTAGACTGGACGATCTCTTTGTCCAGTCTATTCCACAGGTCTATGCCTCTATACGGAAAACTATATTTCTTGATGTCCTTCAAGCAGCGCGGCTTCTTCTGTTTCAGCCATGTCCTCTTGTTGCTCTCTTATCCCATAAAAACAGATCTTCTCCTCTTACCCCATAAAAACAGATCTTCTCTATCAATTTTATCTACTCCCATCAAGGTCCTGAACACTGCAATCATGTCACCCCTCTCTCTCCTTTCCTCTAAGGATGGCAAATCCAGCCTTTCTAGCCTCTCACTATATGACAGATCTGCCAAACTGGGGACCATCTTGGTTGCTGTTCTTTGTATTCTCTCAATCTTGTTTATATCTTTCTTTTTGTGTGGGGACCACACTACTGCCGCACATTCTAACCTGGGGCGGATCATGGCCACTATCAGTTTTTTCATCATCTCTTCATTCATGTAATGAAATGCCACTCTTGTGTTGGTCAAGAGTTTATATGTCTCTCTAACTATCTTGTTGATGTGTTTTTCAGGTGACAAACTATCCTGGACCAGCACTCCTAAATCTTTCTCTTCTCTCGCTTTTGTGATTGGTTCATTACCCATCATATAATTCAGTGATGGTCTCTTGGTGCTTTTACCCATTTCCAATATTTTACATTTTTTTGCATTGAATTTCATTTCCCACATCCGGCTCCAGTCATGTATCCTATCCAGATCCTCCTGCAGCATTTTACAGTCCCTTTCAACCTCTACCTTCCTCAAGATCTTTGCATCATCAGCAAACAGACTTGCGTAACTGTTCACTCCATCTACCATATCATTTATGTAAATCAGGAACATTACTGGCACCAACACCGAGCCCTGTGGGACACCACTTGTTACTTCTCTCCATCCAGACATCCTGTCCTTTATTACTCTCCTCATTTGTCTGTCTCTCAAAAAGTCTTTCATCCATTCCAGGAGGTTACCCTTCAGTCCTCCTATATGCTCTAATTTCCACATTAGTCTCTTATGGGGTACCTTGTCAAAGGCTTTCTCCAAATCTAAATATACACAATCCACCCAACCGTCTCTCTCCTGCAGCACATTAATCGCTCTTGAGTAAAAGCTCAACAAGTTGGAAACACATGACCTTCCACTTCTAAATCCAAATTGACTTTCAGTCAAAATATTCATCTCTTCCAGATATTTTATCCACCTATCTTTCAGAACCTTCTCGCACAATTTTGCAACCATGCTGGTTAGGGACACTGGTCTATAGTTCAGGGGTTCTTCCTTGTTTCCTCCCTTGTAAATTGGTACCACATTTGCTCTCTTCCATTCCCGAGGCACTTTCCCTTCTTCCAGCGAACACACAATTAAACTGTGAATCTTATCTGCCAGTTGGTCTCTGCATTCCTTCAGTACCCAATTTGAAATTCCATCTGGTCCTGGGGCTTTCCTTACATCTTGAGTTTCCAGTAATTTGTACACTTCCTGCACTTCCACTTTTATATCTTTTATCACCACATTCCTAGTCACTCCCTCCCCCTCCACAAACTCCCCTTCATTAGTAAAAACTGATTGGAAACGTTTGTTCATTATTTCAGCTTGCATTGCCGCATCATTATAGACCTCTCCTTCTACTTTCAGTTTGGTGATTCCTTCCTTTTGTTTCAATTTGCCATTAACAAATTTATAAAACAATTTGGGTTCATCCTTACATTTGTCGATTATACCTTTTTCAAAGTTCCTTTCTTCCTCTCTACGAATTCTTGTATATTCATTTCTAATTCTTTTATATTCTTCCTTTGTTCTGTTATTACCTCTCTTTCTCCATTTGTTCCACGCCATGTCCCTCTCTTTTTTCGCTATCATACACCTTCTATTAAACCACTCCTTTCTCCTGTATTCTTTCCCACTTACTCTTGGAACATATTTATCCACTCCTGAATTATAGAGGTCTAGAAAGATATCCCACTTCCTCTGAATCTCTCTTGTTTCTCTGAATTTTCTCCAATCTGCATTTTCAAAAAATTTTCTCAATTCCGTAAAGTTTGCTTTCCCGAAGTTGTATCTTCTCTGCCTATGGAGCTCATCTCTTGGCACCATGTTCCCTATTATCATCTGGAACTCAATGACCACGTGATCACTTTTTCCTATAGGACACAGATATTTCAAGGATTCAATTACGTCAGGTTCCTTGGTTAGCAGTAAATCTAATCTTGCTGGGGTGTCATCACCTCGGAATCGTGTCTCTTCTTTGACCCACTGTGTCATTACATTATTCACCACAATGTTTAACAATATAGTGCCCCACGAATCTTCGCCGCCTCCTGAGTCCCATTCCTCCCAGTTCACCTCTTTACAATTAAAATCACCCATTAGAATTATATTGCTGCTTTTCTCAATCACTTTCTGTAGATAACTAACCATGTCTGACAACATCTCCTGGTATTCATCATCAATCCATGCTCTTGTCTTAGGTGGAACATATACTACTGCTATATCTCTCTTACAGTTCTCTCCAGTTTCTGATTTCATGTTTATCACTTCAGCCCTACCCTCTCCCATTTCCACAGAATCTACATTTAAGTTGTTCTTCACTGCTATCATCACTCCTCCTCCCATTTTATCTTTTCTGTCTCTTCTCCACAACTTGTATTTGCCATCTCCCATATGGATATCAATATTCTCCCTTAACTTGGTCTCTACAAAGCGCATAACATCAGGTTCTTGTACCCTCAAGAAATCATTGATTTTCTAACATTGCCGATATTAATCCATCAACATTAGTGTACGCCACTTTCAAACTTTTTTCGTTATTACTCATACCATCTTTTCTCCTCCTCTCCGTCGGTACCATTTCCTCAATTTCTGGTCCATAACTCTCCAATAAAACACTGTCTTCTCCTTCTCCATTCTCTGTTCGTTTTTTGCCTTAGCTTCCTTTACTAACTCCTTTATTTTAGCTCTTTCTTCCTCATTTGCATCTCTCCTTAACCAGACATTTTCGAACCCCTCTTTGTCTGCCAACTTCCATGTTCTATTCATGATTTCATTTACTATTGCCTGGGACTTAAACTTCACCTTCAATGGCCTTGCCCCTCCTTCCTCATACTTACCTAACCTAAACACTTCTTCAATCTCTTCTTGGCCTTCAATGTTACCCTCCATGACTACTGATAATATTTCATTAACTTTACTCAATTCTTCTCTTTCTATTTCAGATCTTATCGTGATACGCTTTTCTTTTACCCCTAAAATAATTACACATTTTTTCTTATCTGCTACATCCCTGACTAAAGATTCTCTACTTTTCAGTACCCTAACCACTTCCTTCTCCACCTTTTCCTTGCTTTGTTGTTCAATAATCTCTTTCAAATTTACATTTCCTTCCTCCTGAATTTTCTTCCACCCCTTTGTTGCTCCTTCATATCCTTAATATGTTCATCTTGCATCCTTGATTTTGAATCATACTCATCTAATTTACTTTTCATTCTGTCTCTTTCTACTTCCAACCTCTTGTTTTCCCTCTTGAGCTGTTCTGTTTGATTTGTGGCAGATTCATTACTCACTTTTAATTCCGTAACTTCTCTTTCTTGTTCCGCACTGCGTGTGTAAACTTTTTCCAGCTTGTTCTGTAAAACTTTGATCTCTCTCTCCTGTTGTAAGGTCCTCTCCTGCAGTTCTCTAATTACTACCCATACCTTCTTCAATTCCTGGACATTCTTCTCCGCCATTTTTTCTACTCCTGCTACTCGTTTGATTAAATTTTGTACTTCCATTTCTCGCATCTTCGTCGGAGAAGCCCACAAATCCCCTTTCGCCAGACGTAAACAAACTGCCGTCGCTTTCCACCATGATACAACCATATGGAAACTTTTCTATTCTACTGTATCTTTATCCCGAAACCCGCTTTTTTTTAAAACTAATGTCCGATGGGACCACCACTCACGCACTCATTTACACAATCACAATAGGCTGGTTTCCTTTCGCTGCTGATTCAGCGATTATTTCCCTGCGGTCCAGGAAGACGTCTGTCTACGTTGGCGACCTGTGTGTGTGTGATTGCTACCTCCCTTGGGGTGAAGAAGCATGGATATTAGTATTACGTGTCTGTATTTTACAATATCGAGCTGAATGCTGCTCACAGTACCCATTCACTAATAAAGTGACATATAGTATACCGATTTTATATTTGTATTTACCAGTGTTGATGGATGAATAAGCGACACCTGTATCGGTAACCGAACCAATTACAGCTCCATACAATCCTTAGTACTAAAAGCTCGACGCTACTACTAAAAATGCGCATGCCTCATGATACGTAAAATCTAGGATCAGTAAATCAATTCCTTTCAACTGATAAAGATGATACGTAAAATCTAGGATCAGTAACCCTATGTCGATAGCATCCATTATTGCAGACGAATCTTAAGAAACCAAACCAAACCAGATACGGATTATGATGGGACGGAGGATTTGTTCCACGTACTCTGGCCCCTCCCCCACACAGTGTTACCAGCACAGTTAACCAGACAGCTAGGGTACGTGGTCGCGAATTTACGAGCTCAGGTGTACTTGGCCAGCAGTCAAAATAATCTTTCCTCAACATTAGAAATGTATCAGGACCTTAGATTACCGTACTGTATACTAACAATACAAAATTTACATTAACCATTACACTACATAATGTGCATAAAGTAATAAGCTACACTATATAATCTATATACAGTGACAAAGAACTTCTACCATGGACCAGTATCTATCACAAGAAACTTACCGCCTACTTGGGCATCACAAGTATTGAGGGCTTCGTTGTATATGTATCCATCAGGACAGGTGCACTTGGCTGCTCCACAATAAGGCTGAACTGGAGAAACTGTGAAGAAGGGTAATATTCAGTGGTATGCCGAAAAAACTGGGTAAAAATAAGTGAGTAGAATAGTGGATGTGCAAACTGAAGAATGGACAAGAAGGGACAGCTACTGTTCAACTCTGTTACATTGTGTTAGTCCTGCTACCAGTGAATAAAGAAATGTGAACTGCACCAATATTCAAAATACAGCCATCCATGCTACACAGCTAATATGTTAACCTATGGTGCCATGTATGCTGGATTCACATAGGTCAAATAACTGAAACTTCTTATATAAGCTAATGTGATATCATTATCTCAAGCCTGGACCCCACTTTCCTGCTGTATGGTATAGCCAAACCTGCTTACTGATATGCTTACTCATGCATTATCTTACTATTCATAGGTAGAACACATAAAAGTCACTAGCATTTTATATATACTGTATACTTATACATATACTGTCTATGTATATATATACAGTAATCCCTCATTTATCAGGATCTATTCAGTATCCGGACGATGGACCTTGGCTCTATTAAACCATTATCCGAATTTTTTTGCTATTATCCACATGTAAAAGTGGTAGATGAGTTTGGGAAAGTGTGTAAGAAACGGAATCTAAAGGTGAATGTAGGGAAGAGTAAAGTGATGGTCTTCAAGAGAAGTGAAGCCAGTAAATGAACAGTGAGATTGGATGGGGAGGATATGGAGCGTGTGAGTGCATTTAAGTACCTGGGTAGTGTGATGAGTAAGGATGGAAGTCTGGAGGGTGAAGCAGGGAAGGAAGGTTGCTGGTTCGTTGAAAGCAGTGATAAGAAACAGGGAAGTGAGCATGGAAGTGAAAAAGTTGTTACATGACAGTATTGTGATACCAACTCTAACATATGGAAGTGAAGCTTGGACCCTGTTGGAAGGACAGAAGTCAAGAGTGACAGCAGTGGAAATGAGTTATTTGAGAGGAGCATGTGGAGTCATATGGAGAGACAGACTAACAAATGAGGAAGTGAAGGAGCGTTGAGGTGTGGCTGTGAACGTGATAGGAAGCGTTAGGGGAAACACGTTAAGGTGGTTTGGGCATGTGGTGAGGATGGAGAGTGAAAGACTGACGAGGAGAGTGTATATGAGTGAGGTGGAGGGGGCGAGAGGGAGGGGGAGGCCGAGGATGAGATGGAGGGATGGAGTGGAGAGGTACATGAGAGAGGGGGGTGTGAGTTGGGAGTGGGGTAGTGAAATGGTGGGGGAGAGAGTGGCATGGAGGCGATTTGTTTGTGGCCACCCCGTGCGGGATTGAGGTGTCTGGCAATAGACAGATAGATATAAAAGTGCACGGGAACTTCAGCAGGCCAGCCGACGTGTCCAAACATTAGCTATTGTGGCTGTTGGGCTCGAGCCATGAGCAGGAAGTAGTTCATAACCCATAATCAGAGCTAAACGGTCTGTCCGCCCCTGTACTGAATGGTCAAAGTAGTGAACTCGTCCGATCACCCCCAATGAACCTCAAGCACCCGAGCAATACAACTGTAACCAGCAAGCGAGCCCAATGAACCTCAAGCACCCGAGCAATACAACTGTAACCAGCAAGCGAGAACTTCGGCCGGCCAGCCGACATGTCCAAACATTGGCTATCATGGCTGTTGGGCTTGAGCCATGAGCAGGAAGTAGTCCGTAACCCACAACCAGAGCTAAATTGTCTGTCCGCTCCTGTACTGAATGGTCAAAGTAGAGCACTCGTTCGATCACTCCCAATGAACCTCCAGCACCCGAGCAATACAACTGTAACCAGCAAGCAATGTCAAAATGTCCATACGCATCCCCACTCAATAGCCAGTATCGTGCAGCCACCTGACTAACTCTTTCCTAACTGTCACTGAGAATGTAACACAGACCGCAAGCCAAGAGTACATGTTCGGTGACAGCAGCCGTCCGTCTGTCTACAGAACGTCAAGTGATGTGCAGCAACCGGGCAAACTCTTGCCCAAGTGCCACCAACTTCTTGATATCAAACAAAGTTGAACAGGCCAGCACCAACTTAGCCCAGTATCTCACATTTCTTCTCCAGAGTCAAAACCCTCATACTGCATTCCTTGGGTGGTGATGGGGCTATCATCATACACATAAGAACACCACAGAGGAGAATTAAGGCTGCAGAAGGTAAGGCACCACCACAAAAGCACCAATGGAAGCAACCATCATTTAACCCTTTAACCGCAGGGTTGTCGGAGGCGCGCCGTGCCCATCCCACGGGGAAAAAGACTTTTTAAAAATATTTGCCAAAAATCAGTTATTAGTCCTAGAATATTATAGTGTAATTACATATACATATGGCACATACCTTCAGCTTTCTCCTGGGATGTTTTTTTAGCACTTAGTTGGGTAACTAAGTCTCCACTTTACACTTCCCTACATCCCGTAATATGAATACCACTGCCTGATATTAACACTAGAAACACTATTCAATGATTTCCAAGTAGTTTGGAATCCATACTAAAAAAAAAAAAAAAAGTGAAAGCAATGTAAAATATTAGCGCATACGGGCCTCCCACTCGCGCTAATTCGGCGCTGGTATTCTGTCATTTCTTACTCATATACACACTCACACTTTATCATTTCTAGTACTTTATTACACTTATATATATCTACAGTCCTTTACCGCTTCCCACACGATGTTTAGAAGGGATAGAGGTCACAGGGCCTTTTATAGTTGGCGCAAAAGTGGTAGAAATGGAGGGGCGTGACTGCAACGTCCTTACAGGTTGAAGGACGAGAGTGAACTGAATGTACTGTACGTATCTCAGTAGCCAAGAGTTGAAAATGTCAGCTGCTAATGTATATGCTAAGAAATAAGTCGTAGGAAATCTACACAATACATAATAAATTAGGTAGTTCCAGGTGAATATAAATATCACTCAGGCTTCTCCCTTCCTCTCTTATATACATTTATATTACGAGAATAGCTCATACACCATATTTCACAGGGAAAAAGAGCAGGGGAAAGTAGCAAACGAGTGCAGGTCAGATGTTGCCAAGTGATAATTAGCCAATTCCAGGTGTATGGCACTATCAATTATCTTATTTTTTATATATATATATATTATTTGGTATAAGAATAGGGCATAGGACTCATTTCAATGGATGAAATCAGTGGAAAAATCCGGGGAAGATTTGCATAGCGCAGAGCAGCTGAGCAAACGACATGAGAGGGTAATAGAGGGGAGGTAGGGAAGGGAGTCTTGAATGGGAGAAAATGGCTAAATTGTCAACAATGGATGGGAGTACTGATGACCTTAGCAGCTCTGACTATTGCTGGACATTGGCAGCAATGATACATGATACAAGTCACCACCTGAAAGCCTGGGCGAATTCAAAACAACACAAAATCACAAAAGTGATGCCCCACAGTATGATCCATTGCACACAAGGGTCACGAAAGTGACGACCCGTGGTTAAAGGGTTTATCTCAACCAAGCACGTCAACACGTGCAGCAACAAAGGCGGGAACTGAGGTGTGGTACCGCTGGGGAGTGTACAGCATTTTTTTTTTTTTTAATACAAGGAAGAAGGGACCAAAGGCCAGGGCCTGCATACTGTTCCTTCCAAGAAAAAGTAAAAACAATACCAAAGAGAGCCAAATTCAAGATCCATTCATTTCGAGATGCCTGGACACACTGCGTTTGAAAGATTGGAGATCATAGGAAGTAGGGAATACAGACAGAGGAAGACAGTTCCAGAGATGACCAGTTGCATAAATGAAGGACTGGGAGTAACAGTTAACTCTTGCATTAGAGAGTTGGACAGAAAAGCGATGAGAGCTTGTTGCTAGATGGGTACTACGTGCCCGTCGTAGAGGTGGAGGGATGCAAGCAGACAGTTCAGAGGAAAAGTGACCATTGAAGTAACGAAAGAAGAGAGATAAAGAAGCAACAGTGCGGTGAAGAGACAAAGGTTGAAGGGAATCAGTAAGAGGAGGAGCGTTAATGAGACGAAAAGCCTTTGACTCCACCCTATTGAGAAGAACTGCATATGGGGAGCCTCCCCACACGAGAGTTGTACTCCATACACGGGCGAATAAAACCCGTGTACAAAGTCAACATCTGTGCAGGGGTAAAGAAAGTTCAGAGTCGGCCCAGCACACCTAATCTCTAAGAAGCAGATTTCACAAGAGATGTAATATGTTCTTTCCAAGACAAATCCCGAGAGAATGAAACCCCTAGCATGTTCAAGGATGATGCAGGACATAACTGTTCATTATTAAACATTAGTGGGTAATCCTGAGGAAGATTTTGTCGGGTTGACAAGTGTAAGAACTGAGTTTTTGATGCATTAAAAATAACAAGATTATTTTTACCCCAATCAGAGATATGAGCCAAGTCAGACATTAGGTGTGCCATAGCCTCATCCCTTGTTTGCTGAAGTAACTGCTGAGATGGACGTTGCGGGAACCGAATGGAAAGGTGAAGGGTGGAATCATCAGCATATGAGTGGACAGAGTTAGATGTACAGCTTAGAAGGTCATTGATGAATAAAAGGAAGAGAGTTGGTGATAGGACAGAGCCCTGAGGAACACCACTGTTGATAGGTCTAGGAGAAGAACGATGGCCGTCTACAACAGCGGCTATAGAACGACCAGAAAGGAAGCTAGAGATGAAGGCACAGATTGAAGGATAGAAACTGTAGGAGGGCAGTTTGGAAATCAAAGATTTATCCCAGACTCGATCGAAAGCCTTTGAGATGTCAAGTGCAATGGCAAAGCTTTCGCCAAAGTCCTGGAAGGAGGATGACCAGGAGTCTGAAAGGTAGGTGAGAAGATCGCCAGTGGAGCGTCCCTGACAGAACCCATACTGACGATCAGAAAGAAGGTTGTGACAGGAAAGATGCTTTAAAATTTTTCTGTTAAGAACTGATTCGAAAACTTTTGAGACACAGGATGTTAAAGCAATTGGACGATAGTTAGAAGGTTGGGAATGGTCACCCTTCTTTGGGACTGGCTGAATGAGAGCAAACTTCCAGCAAGAAGGAAAGGTACAAGTTGACAGACAAAGGCGAAAGAGTTTACCTAGGCAGGGTGTAAGCACAGAAGCACAATTTTTGAGGACAACAGGAGGGACTCCATCACGCCCATATGCCTTGTTAATATTGAGGCCAGTGATGGAAGAAAATACATCAGCTGAAGAAATTTTAATGCCAGTCATGAGGAAGTCTGAGGGGGGAAGTGATGGAGGAACAGCACCGGAATCGTCTAAGGTAGAATTGGAGGAGAAAGTCTGAGCGAAGAGAACTGCTTTATCAGTAGAAGAAATAGCTACAGAGCCATCACAGTAGAAAAGAGGAGGGAAGGATGATGAGGTAAAGTTGTTAGAAAGGTTTTTGGCAAGGTGCCAAAAGGACCGAGAAGAATTCGAGTTGGAGAGTTGGGAACATTTAGCACGGATGAAATTATTTTTAGCAGAGCGAAGAACAGACTTAGCACGATTCCGGGCAGAAATATAAAAAAGATGTGATTCAGGGGTGGGTTGGCTCCGGTACCTTTTAAAGGCCCTCTCCTTGTTGCGAACAGCATTAGAACAAGCGTGATTAAAACAAGGCTTTCTTGCATTAGTCAGATGATATGAGAAAGGAATGTATGCTTCCATGCCTGAGAGAATAACCTCCGTAATGCGCAGGGCACACTCAGACGGCTCCCGCCAATGGAAGCAATAATCATTCCAAGAAAAATCAAAGAAGTGCTGCCTGAGGGCCTCCCAATCTGCAGCTCCAAAGTGTCACAGGCAGCATTTCTTTGGAGGGTCCACAGGCTGTACCGGAGCGACAAGACAGGTTAAGGTAATAAGGTTATGATCGGAGGAGCCCAATGGAGAGAAAACATTAACAGTGTAAGCAAAGGGATTAGTTGTTAGGAAAAGGTCAAGTATGTTGGAACTCTCTCCAAGGTAGTCAGGGACACGGGTAGGGTGCTGTACAAGCTGCTCTAGGTCATTAAGGATAGAAAAGATGTAAGCTTGTTCACCAGGTGGATCAGTGAAAGGAGAGGAGAGCCAAAGGCAGTGGTGAACATTGAAATCTCCTAGAATGGAGATTTCAGAGAAAGAAGAAATGGACAGAATGTGTTCCATCGTAGAAGTAAGACAGTCAAAGAATTTTTGACAGTCAGTAGAATTAGGAGAGAAGTAAACAGCACAGATGGTGGTCATGTTTCTACCCACACCTGGGTATAAGCATGCAAGCAAAAAGTGGCACATCATCAGTGGCGGAGCTCCATGTAGATCGTGGGAAGATAACATGAAATCAGCAGCGAAAAGGAAGCACGCTTATTGTGAATATGTGAATGGAATGCATGAGTGGTGGTCCCATCTCGTATGAGTGAAAATATGGCAGAGGAGTCTGTCAAATAAAAACACAGTGACAGTTTTAAATCTTGCAGAACTGCACCATGGCGGAGAGAAGTACAGGTATACCTCGATATACGACAACCCTAGATGCAATACCCTGGCTTAGCGATGGAGGTGCAAATAACATCAAACCCCGCTGGATGATGGCCGTGTCCCGGTTTAACGATGGGCCCTCCAATGTCGAATCCAAAGACAACAAACAGAAATTTTGAATCACGTGTGTTCCCGTGGCCAGCTAAGCCCGTCCACCTCCCAGGATGTGCATATATGCTCATGCAGCCCTCACAGCCATCGCTCACCCCATGCTCACCCATATTGTTCTTCTCGCACCGGCCATCTCAAAGTAAAGAACTCTCTTACGATCGCCCACCACGCATTATGTTGTATCACCAACGTTACACAAGCCACTATCATAGTGCATCATAACTGAGTACAAGCAGTGCCGTGAGTCAGTGATAGTGATAGTGTGTGGAGTGCGATTTTGAGTGATTTTTAGCCTATATAAGTGTGATCATGTCTGGTAAGGGTGCTGCACGTGGTGGGGCTAGTGGTGGTGCTAGTGGAGACCCTAGTCGGGATAGTAAGCGGCCTGCTAGTGTTGGTGCTGGTGATGTTCCCGCAAAGCATGTTCGTAAAACTGTGTCTCTAGAAATGAAAATAGATATTCTTCAGTGCCACAACAAAGGAAAGGGTGCGTGTGATATCGCCTCGGCTCTCCACCTGGCCCAGTCGACTGTCTCCACCATCATCAAGAAGGGGGAGGCCATTAAGGCTGCCGCAGGGGAGGTTGCAACCTTATCTGCCTCCTGCATCACCCGCCAGAGAGAGAGCCTGCAACAGAGGAGCTGAAGCGGATGCTCTGCATGTGGGTGAAGGACCAGAACAGGAGGAAGGTAACCATGAGTCAGGCGATTATTTGCACTAAGGTTCTCTCACTATGGGCTGAAATTATAGTGAGGTGCAATCTTGATGCTAGCAAGAAGTTTACGGCTAGCCATGAGTGGTTTGACAGCTTCAAGAGGCGTGCTAATCTGCACCACCTGAAGATGTACAGTGAGGCAACAAGTGCAGATACAGTGACGACGGCAACATTTCCTGACGAATTGAAATGTATCATCATGGAGGGTGGCTACAGTGTAAAGCAGGTGTTGAATTTAGACAAGACTGGGCTCTTTTGGAAGAGAATGTCTTCTCAGACATTCCTTGCAACAGAGGAAAAGTCTAAGCCAGGGTTCAAGGCCTTGAAGGACCAGCTAACACTGCTGCTGGGGGGCAACTCTGAGGGGGACTTCAAGCTGAAAGCACTCCTTGTCTACCACTCTGACAACCCCAGGGCTTTGGTCAGGTATGTGAAGAAAAATCTTGGGGTGATTTGGAAGTCTAACAAGAAGACCTGGCTGACTTGCGACATCTGTTTGTCGTATTTCCACTCCTACCTCTCTCGTGTCCTCAAGAGGTATGCCTCCAGGGAGAATTTGGTGAATACATTTCTTGTGGTGGTAGACAATGCACCTAGCCAACCTCTCGTGATAAAGGAGTGGGCAAGCAACATTGGTGTTCCTGCCCCTCAACACGATGTCGTTGTTGCAACTCATGGACCAAGGGGTGATCGCTACTTGTAAGGCATATTACCTCTGCCACACAATGCAGCAGTTGGTGAGGGCCTGTAACAGCAGCAATAAGACAACAGTGCAAACGTTCTGGAAAGGCTACAATATATGCCACACCATAGAGAACATCACTGCAGCGTGGCAGGAAGTTAGCCAGCCCACCACAAATGGTGTGTGGCAGAAGCTGGGGTCAGAGTGCGTGCACTTCTTCACCGGTTTCTCCGATGGGGTGCAAGCTCCGCCAGTTCAGTGTGTGTGGCAAGAAATTGTTGAACCGTTGCACGAGGTGGGCTTCAGGGAGGTCGACGAGGAGGACCTGGAAAGCCACAGGGAGGAGCTCCTCAATATGGAGATTCAGCGGGCGTACCAGGAGGCAAAGGAGAAGGAGGTCGTCCCTGAAGTGTGAGCCCTCAGTATGACAATTCTGAGGAAGATAGTGACCAAGCTGGACAAGATCACTGTGCTTAAGCGCACACAAAACCCACTCCAAGGATGAAGCAAGGATGCGGCTATTTGGCTGGAGGAGGAGATGAAGGTGTATAGGACGATGCTGGAGGAAAAGAAGAAGGTGGTTAGGCAGACTACAATCACCGCCTTTTTCAAACAGGCCCCCACCACACCAGCAACTCACAGATGATCTCCCTAGCCCTCGACAAGCAGAGCATCTCCCCAGCCTTCAACCAGCATAGCATTTCCCCAGCCATTGGCCAGCAGAGAAACACACAAGGCCTCCTCCCGCCGAGGATGTGCCTGGGCCCTAATGCTGGACCTAACCCCCAGCTGATCCCCATCTCTCGTGTCACGTGTGTCTCCACTGCGGCACTCTGCCACTCCATCACTGCCTTCCTCGCCCCAGCCTCAATCTCTCTCACCACTTCGGCCACTGACTCTGTCTCTTTCGCCATGATGTAAGCCACCGCATGTCTCCATCGTTACCTCATCACTCATGGCAGCGGTCTCCCTAGCCACCACCTCCGTCATCCCATTGAACTCCATTGCCACCCTCAGAGTCATCACATCGCACCCCATTGCCACTGCCTGAGCCATCGCATCGCACCCCATTGTCACCACCTGAGTCATCACATTGCACTCCATCGCCACCCCGTGAGCCAGTGCATCAGTCTGCCGCTACGATCACCCCACCTCTCCTGGCTTCCTACCCCTCTGATCTTCCCCAAGAGATGGAGTTTGAGGGCTCTGAGAAGGATGATTGAGTGGTAGAGAGCACCACATGTTCCTTAGCCTCGGGGGGGATAGCAAGGAGGATAACCAGGACCAGAAATGGACTTTTAAGGAAGTGATGAGAGGTGTCTGATATTTTCTAATCAATTTTGTATGATTTTCAGATAGTATTTGTTGGTTTTAGTGAGTTATTTACAGGTGTTAGGCTTAGGTTAGCTTCCTTTACAGCTGTTAGGCTTAGGTTAG
>JAGKTI010010456.1:0-28482 GCA_018397915.1 Birgus latro
TGTTGAGTGTTGTAGGTAAGATGTATGGTAGAGTGTTAAGAGAGTTGTAGAGGGTACAGAGGGAGTGATTGGTGATGAGCAGTGTGGCTTTAGGAGAGGGAGGGGATGTGTGGATCAGGTGTTTGCTGTGAGACAGGTGTGTGAAAAGTATTTAGCAAAAGGTAAGGATGTGTTTTGGGCATTCATGGATTTAGAGAAAGCATATGATAGAATTGATGGGGAGGCTTTGTGGAATGTTTTAAGATTGTATGGGCTTGATGACAGGTTACTAAAAGGAGTGAAAAGTTTTTATGTAGATAGTAGAGTGTGTGTAAGAGTGGGAAATACTGTGAGTGATTGGTTTCCCGTGAGAGTGGGGCTGCGGTAGGGATGTGTGATGTCGCTTTTTTTGTTTAATATCTATTTGGATGGTGTTGTAAGGGAGGTGAATGCAAGAGTGTTAGGTGGAGGACTGAGTCTGGTGAATGATGGTAGAGAGGGAATCTGAAGCAGCTGCTGTTTGCGGATGATACTGCACTGGTGGCTGATTCAGAGGAGAGACTGAGACAGTTGGTAGAGGAGTTTGGAAGGGTGTGTGAAAGGAGGAAACTGAAAATAAATGAGAATAAGAGTAAAGTGATGAAGTGTACGAGATTGGTAGATGGTAGGAGGATGAGTACAGTTTTGAATGGTGAGTTGCTTGACGAGGTTGAGTGTTTTAAGTATTTAAGGTCACATGTTGCTGTGGATGGAAGAATAGATGCAGAAGTGAAGTTTAGAAAGAATGAAGTTGGAAAGGTGCTGAGAGGAGTGAAAAAAGTGTTTAGATGTCGTTCACTCAGAATGGATGTAAAGAGAAGGCTGTATGAGGGTACTGTGGTACCGACTGCATTATATGGGGCTGAAACATGGAATATGGGTGTAGCAGAGAGGAAAAGTTTGAATGTAATGGAGATGAGGTGTCTGAGGAGTATGTGTGGAGTGATGCGTATGGATCGAGTGAGAAATGATGAAGTGCGAAGGAGAACTGGAACTGTTCGGGAGATGTCTGATCGAGTTGAACAGAGGGTGTTGCGATGGTTTGGGCATATGGAGAGAATGGATAATGAGCGATTGGTGAAAAAGATAACTAGATATGATGTGAGAGGTGTAAGGCTGAGAGGAAGACCACGAATAGGATGGATGGACAGTGTGAAGAGAGTGTTGGATGTGAGAGGGTTGTCTGTTGAGCAAGGAAGAGTGGCTGTTCCTGATAGAAATGAATGGAGAGAAACTGTGAATGAATAAATGATGACACAGCCCTGAGTGGATATTCTCCTACATTTTGTCTGATCAGGTGATCAGGTCAGGTGCGGGTAAGGGGCTGGATTCATTATGATGTGGCAGGGGTAAACCAGCTTTGCTGTCAGGCCCTGCTGCGAATGTCACTGACTGCACTGCGTAGTTGACCCTCGTGCGGTGTGGTGCGGTGAGGATCTGTCCCTTTTCCCCTTTAGGGCTAAGATGCAATTGAATGTGTATGAATGGATGAGTAAATTGGTAGTGTGTTGACCTGTCTCGGCTACCTCCCTCTTCTTGGGGGAAGCAGCCTAGGTATATAGATAGATTATATATAACTATATATATATATATGTGCTACAGAAACACACATTAAACGCATGTGTACAAATATACAGTAATCCCTCCACTATCCACTGTAACAGAGCCAAAGGCATGACCGGAAAGTGGTCTTGTCCGGATAGTGGTCCTGAAGCTCCAGCACAAGTCCTTCCTGACCCTAACCTAACCTAAATCAGAAAACCACCTACTTACCTCCCTACCGGACACTCATAGGACTTACTTAAGACCCCATTCACATAAATAATGGACACAAAGCATGAATTAATTGAATTTTAACCAAAAAATGATGATTTTGACGTGAGTAAGGCAGAGGTGTTCACCAGCTGACTAGATAGTGAACGCATGTAAGAGACATGGCAGTCACTAAGAAAATCACCCTTTCTCGCATCTTATGCAATAAAATATGGGATACAAAACATGAAATAAATAAATTGTTACCAGAAAATGATGGTTTTGAGGTGATTAGGGCAAATATGTTCACCAGTTGACTAGGTAGTGAACGTATGTAAGAGACATGGCAATCACTGAGAAAATCACTTTTTCCACTGTTTATGCACTCAAATATGGGACACAAAGCATGAAGGAAATAAAATGTAATCAGGGAATGAGGATTTAGAAGTGATTATGGAAAATATTTGGCAGTTGACAGTGTACTGTACTTACATGTCCATGGTGGTTGTTTACCCCACCTCTAAAGCTCTGACAGTGGTGAAAATGCTCTTGAAGGATGTACATTAATCCAGTGTCGAACTGCACTTAATCCATAGCACTGTGAATTATGATTGTTTAACAAAAAGTCATGGCAGTTCAGAGACAATTGTCGGAGTGGCGGGAGGGGGAGACGACAGTGAGAATGGAATGTAAACACAGCTGTTCGCCACCGCACGCCAAATTCAAACTTACAGGTCGAAAAAAAATGGATTTTTTTCATCTTTTTTGCAACTTTTTGGCATCTTTGGGTTTCGAACATCAGCCTACAATGTCCGAACAGTGGTGTAACCAGATATTGGTCATCCGGAAAGTAAAGGGATTACTGTACTTGTACGCTCCTGACTGGGAATCAAACCCAGGACCTCTTAAATAGAAGTCAGGCACTGATACCACTCGCCCATTGCGTGTAAAAGCTACAGTCACCTGATTTTTCTGATGAAACCAGGTAAATCCATAAAGGAAGGAGATATTTCAGTCACAACATATTAGGATTATATCGCAGCCCCATGCAACTTGGCAAGTAACAGAGCAGTTTTAATCTATCCCAGACACAACATGAGAGTCTTAAGATGTATGTCCACTTCTGCACCCTTAAGCACCTGGACAATCTCTCTCTCTCTTTTACCTCATCATTCACACCCTTTACATTCCATGTTGAAATCCATACCATGTCCTTAGTACTGTCCTTGGTCATCACCTGCTGGTGTGTCCTGCTCCAAAGCATTTTGTTTGCCTTTTTAGTCAGTTGTTCTCCAGGAAGGGCACTAACCCTCCACCAACCCACTTGTCTACATGTATGGAACACGTATTGTTTGGTAATAAGGTTACCACCCCGTGTACTGAATGATTTCCTGGTTTACAGGAAATCATTTGGCTTGTCACTCAATGTAGAGTTACCTTGGAATAGAGTATCACTACACTGAGTGAGTGGATGTTGGGTGCCCCTACCGACCATATGGATATATAAATCATTATTATTTAACCCCTAAACACCTATGGCTGTCAAATGACAGTTATGAAAAATGTCGCACAAAGTCCCATGGCTGTCAACGGTACAGAGGCTACCAAAAACTGGTGGTAGGTGGCACCAACTCTTTTACAACATATATGGGACTCTTATTATGTATATGGGACCTGGCCAATGGGAACTAGATGATCAGGTGGTGGGAGGCATGATTTGGCCCCCTCCCCAGGTGTGGGGACCCCCCCCTCCCCAGGCCATCTCTCTACCTCCCATTGCTCCATTTGATCCTGCCTTTTGTGTCCCCTTCCACCCAACTACCCCCCATGCCCCCTCTCTAGACAATATTGGGTGTGTATGGCAGACATATTCCCTCCCTTTCCCCCCCTCCTGATGCTCCCCCACACCCCCTCCACCTCCCTATTCCCCCTTATTTCTCAAGGACGTCCCATTCTCGTTCATAGTGAAGAATGACTATTTATTTTTGACCACCGACTGTGCAGTAACCATCAGACATATGAGAGTGAAATATACATTTGCTGGTGTGTAAAATATAGCTCTTCAAGTCTATAAGATCAAAATTTACTTTGGTGAAATTTTTTTCTCTCTCTCTCTCTATTCATGAGGGGTAACAATTTTTATTTTGATATTCTTTGATAGTCGATACTGCAGTAAATCATATGGGAATGAAACATACATTTTCAGGTGTGCAAATTCAAGCTCTAGAAACCTGCAAGAAAATTTTTTGCCTTGGTAGAAGTTAAGAAATTGGACCATTTTTGCAGATCTGGGGATAGGGGGGCTGGGAGATTTGCAGTCTTTAGGGGTTAAAGGAATAATGAATTTCATCTGGCAAATTATATCAAGACAGACTAAGATCCTCGCTGCAACTGCAAGAGAAATCAGTCACATGAAACACACACCTGCCAGTTATGCAACAGCTCAGCAAAAAATATGCCAGTCTTTGATTTTAACCCTTTGAGATTCCGATGACGATTTGATCGTCATTGCAAATCCAACCTCAGAAATTCCAATGACACTTTTAATCGTCATTTTAAGAAACTTTTGTAAAATATTCACCATAAATCACGTTTACGCATCATAACAAAGATACTCAAGTGTGATGTCAAAGAATGGTTGCTCTATGTGTGGCAGGTACTGCACAGCTGGTCTGACTCATGGCTTTGTGTCTTTATCATTTTATTCTTGGTGAATATTTTTCTACAGCAAGGTATAAAATTTTTGTTTTTGCCTAACTTCAACTCATCACTTTGACTTTTATTTCCTTTGTTTTCCTTTTTTGAACATACTAGGATAAAGTACAACTATTCAGCTTCAAAATAACACCACAACCAGCATCCTATCATAAAAAGTGTATTTACACTGACCAATCAAAGAAAAAGATTGCAAAGTGAATACAGTATGTGGCCAAGACTAAAATAAAATTCTGCATCTCTTTCCTTTCACTTTACTGTGCAATAAAATGCAAAACTCACCATAATCTATATATCACTGTAAAGGTAATTTATTGTAGTTTTGCATGGTTTAAACCAGACTTAAATATCTTTATTTATTTTCTTTTGCCAAATATTTTTCTAAGACAAAGTATAAAATTTTTGTCTTTCGCCTGAATTCAACTCACCATTTTGACATCTTATTTTCATTGTCCTCCTTTTTAAAACATGCTATCATAAAGTACAACTATTCAACTTTAAAATGACACCAAAACCAACATTTTATCATGAAAAGTTTATTTACATAGAGTGATCAAAGAAAAATATTGCGCCGCAAAGATGTGGGTCAGCGTGAGAGTGGCTGACTCTAGCAAAGACATAATCTGCCCAGCCCAGAAACCTGATAGGATTAACTGTGATAAGATGTTGCACTGCTTTCAGAATACCATTCAAACACACATTTGTGTCAGAGGCATAACTATTGTCGGTTTCCAGTGCTGGGCAGGTGCGCAAGGACTTAGCGCAAAGTGCAATTGCGCACCCTTGCGCTCCGGTGAATTTTGTTTGCGCATTGCGCACCGCATGAAACCATGCGCAATATTGCACTTTTGCACATGGAAAGGCAGGTGCGCAAGCGCAAATTTAGTTACACTTGCATGAATGAATTTGAGCTTGCGCACCTGCTTTGTGCACCTGTCCTGTGGATTGCACAGTGTGCAATCCACAGGACACGTGGTCTTAGGAACTGCCAGCATGGCTGAACAAGGGATGCGGGAGGCTTGGGCGCATCGCGAGGACTGGATTGTTGGGGGGAGGAGGAGGGTAGTAGCATTTCTTAAAATGCTTCAACAGAGGTAATGTATTTTAATATTTATTAAATTATTATTATTAATGAAAAATAATCAATAAAAAATACATTATTTACCATATTAAGATTAGCATATGCAATTCCTTACAAAAATCACTAAAACATATTATTTAAACATCCACAGCCTAATAATTTATTCGGTTGCGGATATTTGATTTAAATAATGTTTTAATGATGTTTGCAAGGAACTGCAGATGCTGTTGTATATCTATATCAAATTATTAAATAAAACATCTTGAGAAAATGCAGATAAAAGTAAAACTGGCAACATCACAGCCTTTGTTTCCCTATCTCTCCCCGGCCTCCGCTCTGCTCAGCTGTTCACTTGTCTATATGAACTTCCACGAGTTAACATCGAATTGCTATAGTCCCACCGTCTTATTCACATTGTGTGAAGTAATTTGTCTGTATTGGATGCCCCCAGTACCAGAAGTACTGGCTGTACTACCCAGTCTTGGCAGCCAGATGCAGTGTGTGAAATTCAAATGACTGAGAGAGTGGAAATAAATTATTTGAGAGGAGCATGTCGAGACAGACTGATAGATGAAGTGAAGGATCGTTGTGGTGTGGATGTGGATGTGATAGGAAGCGTTAGGAGAAACACATTAAGGTGTTTTGGCCATATGGCGAAGAAAGAGAGTAACAAGGAGAGTGAATGTCAGTGAGAGGGAGGGGGAGGCCAAGGATGAGATGGAGGGATGGAGTGGAGAGCTATGAGAAAGGGGGGTGTGAGCTGGAAGCAGAGCAGTGAAATGGCAGGGGACAGGGTGACATGGAGACGATTTGTTGTGGCCGGTGGCCACCCCTTACAGGATTAAGGTGTCTGGCAATAGATAGATAGAATAATAATAAATAAAAGTAAGTATGCTAATTTATTTAAATAGACTGCGCACTTGCACAGGTTACGGATATTGGAAAATAATAATAATAAATAAAAGGAAGTAAGTATGCAAATTTAGGTAAATATCTCAATATTTTACAGTAATTCCCACGAATATATGCAAATGGTTTGCGCTTGCACTTTGCGACATTCCACAAGCTAAATATTGGTCAGATTGCGCACTTTTGCGCGTGCGCAAGGTAGTGAACTGTGGATTGTGCATTGCACTTGCACAAGGTCCTTTTTTGTTTGCACTGCCCACCACTGTCGGTTTCAGGGAGTCTGACGCACTGCTTTTGCCAGCTGAGGAGGTGGAATTGGTAATACAGTAAGACCTCACTATAACAGACTAATTAGGGCCCAAACCTTTCTGAAAAATACGAAATTCCAATAAAAGAGACATCAGGACTTCCCCCTGTTAATCCGGACTTTTAAGAGACATCAGGACTTCCCCCTGTTAATCCGGACTTTTAAGAGACATCAGGACTTCCCCCTGTTAATCCGGACTTTTTCCGATATATCAGACATTAGTTCAGATCGCATGAATGGTTTTTAAACTGTTCTGACTACCATTGGGGTACTGTACTGTGTTATGACTTTACTACATTAATCAGATGGTATAATATATATAATAATACTGTACTGTACACTGATAAACATCTGTTTTATTTTTTTTATTGTGGTGAACATAGCTGAAGTGGTCAGGCAGTCCGGACTGCTTCTGGCTTTATCAGACTTTTTCTGATATACAGGAATTTACTCCAGTAGTTCCTCAAGTCCGATAAAAGTGAATTCCGATCTATTGATGTCCGTTATATCAAGGTTTTACCGTACTGCACGATGCTCTCGGGCGGTGATTGGTCAATTCCCGTCGTGTTTGAAAGTGCACCAAAATGACTTTGTATTCCAACCAAAGCCCTCTTTATTTGTGAGATACAGGATTATACAGATACAAATTAAAGAAATGATAACTTTAATTATAAATATGTGCCTTTTAAATTATTAGAGATAAACCTGCACGACATTGATAACAAAACTAAGTCGCAACTTGACATAAGGACAACAGTCAGTGACTGATTTATTTATTTAAATTGTCATTTCATTATGTCTGATTTCGTTCACACTGCATGCGGTTTCATTATACCAGAATAGTTCAACTATTATTTTCTCATGGGGTTTGCTTTTATCTTACTTTCCTTTTTCCACCATTAACAAAACTTTGGTTCATTCTACAATGATGTAATCCATTACATTCCCAGCTCCTCTCTGTCAAAGGGAAAGAGATACATCATGCTTGAGGATAGGGTGCAAGTGGCCAGGGATAGGGTGCCTATCTGTCTCATATGATACTTATGAAAATGTTCAGGAAAATAAAACACCAAACTCATTAATGTAAGAATAACTTTGCTGAATCTGACTAAGAATACAAACATGAATGCAGATTTTTAAAGCTACTGTTACCTATGAAGGTAACGAAAATGTGTAAGTACAGTATACTGAGAATGGCATGCATTGGCCCCAGTGAAGTGTGTGTGTGTATTTACCTAGCTGTGATATTCATGAAATGAGCTATGCTCGCAGGAGGTCTCTGTTTCTCAATAAGTCAAATTCTGCTTTAAAAGCATTTAAGTTTTTTGACTAGATGATCTCTTTGTCCAGGCTATTCCACAGGTCTATGCATCTACAAGGAAAACTATATTTCTTGATATCCTTCAAGCAGTTTGGCTTCATCAGCTTCATTCCGTGTCCTCTTGTTACTCTCTCATCCCATACAAACAGATCTTCTCTGTCAATTTTATCTACTCTCATCATGGCCCTGAATACTGCGATCATGTCGTCCCTCTCTCTCCTTTCCTCTAAGGAAGGCAAAATCCAACTTTTCCGGTCTCTCTCTGTACGACAGAACTGCCAGGCTGAGGACAATCTTGGCTGTTCTTTGTATTCTCTCAATCTTGTTTACATCTTTCTTTTTCTGTGGGGACCACACTACTGCTGCATATTCTAACCAGGGGCGGATCATGGCCACTATCAATTTTTTCATCATCTCCTTATCCATGTAATGAAATGCTACTCTTATGTTAGTCAACAGTTTATATATCTCTGTCTTGTTAATGTGTTTTTCAGGTGACAAACTATCCTGGACCAGCACTCCCAAATCTTTCTCTTCTCTCTTCTCTCACTTTTGTGATTGGTTCATTACCCCTTGGTACTTTTACCCATTTCCAATATTTTACAATTTTTTGCGTTGAATTTCATTTCCCACATCCGGTTCCTTTTTTTGAGGGCTCCAACATGCTTGCATGCATTGGCCTTGGTCACCTAATGGCGGCTCTCCATGCTGCTCAACCTAGGGCAGCCTCCCTGTTCAGTCCCTTAACTCTGAGGTTGCACTTAACCCTAGAATGCTAACATTGGATAAATTTACCCCAGCGTCTGATCTTTTCCGTAATTACTGCGTGATAAGGAAGGGTATGTAGCTGTCCTTCCACAAGTGCTCAGTTCAACATAGCCTCTTGCCGTGATAGGTAGTGCACCTTTTCTCTCTCCCATATTTCCCCCTCATATTTGCAGATGAAGTGAATTTTACCCAACGTTAGAAGTGCATGCAATATTTTTTTTCTGTGACATTTTCTCTTCAGGCAGTGAACTAATTCAGGCAAGGGTGATTTTTAAGAGGAGTGACACACCCAGATTGGACATCCAGGGACCAATAATAATCTTGACCAAAGCTAATATGCTCTGAGGCAATATTTTACGGTGTTATAGATTGGAAGGTAAAATAATGGTCCTTTTTCTTTTTTACTTTTTTCATTATGGCGCTCCAATCGGATAGAGCCGGTGAAGGTTTATATCCAAGGGGTGGTTGGGTAATACTGCTCATGTAATGCCACCCAGGGATGAGTGAGGCTGGTCACTCTCACCTTAAACGTCAGAACCAACTTGCCTAGCCCTGAGCTCCAACGTTCCTCTGCGGGGCGACATAGGATTGGATGATGGATGGATGATGGATAAAATCATGTGTAACTTAATTTTTTTAATGCCGTGTGTTCTTTCCTGCATGTAAAGGAAATGTGAGAGTTGTATTTTCATACCATGTTTTTGGATTCAATAAAAATTGAGTGTATTTTTAATAATCTTCCTAAAATTGCATAAAATTCTCCCATTGTTAGCAGTAACAATTCCAACAGAACGTTAGCACTCCAGGGTTAATGACCTCGTCCCACGTCTTTCTCGGTCTATTCCTGGCAACCCTACCCCCAATAATAATGCTTCTCACTTTCTGCACGCAATTATCATCCCCCATCCTCTCCGCATGCCCAAACCACCTCAATCTACCTCTCCTCATCACAACACCAATACACTCCATTCCCATCCTAACTCTCAACTCTTCCATTGTAAACCCAGCCCCACCAGGCCTTACACTCAGGGTCGCACTGCACATCCACCTAATCACTGCCATTTCTGTACATCTGAGCCTGTGAATATCCTCTTCCTTTACTGCCCAAGTCTCACTACTTTACATTATTACATTCCTAACACATGCTGCATACAAAGATCCCTCAGCATGTAGGGAGAGCCCCTCAATGTCAAGAGAGACAATGGGTCCCTGAACTTCTCCAAATCACCTCTCACCCTAGCCACAGAGCTAGCTCCGGCCCCACCTCCAGCACACGTCTCCCAAATAACAAAGCTCTTCCACACACTCAAGAGACTAACCAGCAAGTTCAATCCTTTCACACCTGACAATCTCCACCTGCTCTCCCAGACATGCCGCACACATCAAGTCATCATTATCTTGCAGTCTACTTCTAATACCACTACATCTCTTATGCACCCACTTATCACAAACACTGCACAAGATGGAATAGAAACATTTAAACTGTGCCACAAGAACCATTGTTGTTTGGCTACTATGGGAGTGAGGACATCCTAAAATTTACCCAAAGATCCAACTTACCCCCCACTAAATATGTACATGCATAAAAACATGCCACCTGTATCATGATTAGATTGAAGAAATATTGTATGAACAAGAAAATACCGTTTAAAAGTTGAATTTTAACTTAATAAATGATGTATATATATTTTCTTAGGGAGGAGGGATATTTGAGGACAAGGGGCTAGAGCAGGGGGACTAAGCAGTGCCTCTAACCCCTCGAAGACTGAGGCTTGGCCTCAAAAAATCCAAATCAATCCCAATCGATTTATCAGACGCGACCATCATCCACTCACTTGATGTAGTGCTGCCTACTTCTTCCTTAGCCTTTATCATTCTTTTTCTGTGCCTGCCCTCCTCTCTTCCTATTTCTCCCATCTTTCCTGTCACTTCTTATTGCTTTTCTTTCCTTTACAGGTGGCTTTACATTGAGTGACAAGCCAAATGGTTTCCTGTTAGCCCAGAAACCATTTACAATGCTGGGTGGTAACAATATAACCAAACCATACGTGCTCCCTACGTGTCAACAAGTGCGTTGGTGGAGGGTTAGTGCCCCTCCTTGTAAAACAAATAACTCGAAGTCAAATGGCCACCCCTTATGGGATTATGGCGTCTGGCAATAGACAGATAGATAGATTGTCTCGATGGGTATTTTGAATGTCTGTATGCAAAAATGAGATACTGGCCAACAATTTTGGGGGAAACAGTATCAAAATTGTTTAAATAAGACTGGTGTAGTGGTTTATATTGCCGTGTCAATTGTGTTTCATGCAGTAAGAGGGTGCATAAATGGAGAGTTTACTGTATTGAGGTATTTAATCTGCCTATTATTTCTGCCTAATATCCATTACAAATGCTGTCCACCTTACTGGAGCAAATGGAACTCCATTTCAGGGTGATGATACTATCCAAGAGTACAGTGCAACATATATACTGTACTTTCTATCATTTCAAACTACAGTATATAGATACATACAGATATACTGTATAAAAAAAAAAAAAAAACTTCAATCTTGAGTTTATCAAAGATACTGAGTAATGTTTCCTACGGTTTTAAAAATCTATATCACAGACCTCTTAGCAAAGATGGTTTGTTTACAGTCAAAGATACCAACTACTGTATGTTTATTTATCATGCATTTCATTTATTGCTCTATTCAATTTTCACCACAACCTAGGTTTATGATAGCTCTCTGGTGGTTGTATAAAAATATATACAGTACAGTACTATGACAGTGCACCAAGGCAACTTTAACCTGTAAACGGCAACTTACCTCCATTGAGGACCTGGTACTAACTGCGACGTGTCTAAACAGAAACCAAACATAACTGGATTTCCCTTCACTTGATTATTTACTTATTCTGGGGGGCATTTTTTACACCTGAAGTATAGCTGACACTGAGCTGAAAATTTGCCTGCCCACATTTCAATATGCCATCTTCCATCTCACACCTATAAATCTGGTGTTTAACAATACAGGAAAATATATGAATTATTTTTTTTCTTAAATTTTCAGTTTGGGATACTGTTGCAGCTAAACTACTGCACATATCAACCTGAAAACAGAAACACTGTGCTCCATTAAATTTTTGCGAGCCGGAAATGATAAAAAGGTAATTCGGAAACCTTTTTTTCTTTTGCACAACAGCAGCTGCTGATTTTCCATTAGCCATAATTAATGGGTTAAAATTGCATTATTACGTGATTGCAGTAAAACTACTTAACACTTATATGCTTAAGCCAGGAACTACATCTTAATTTTTAAATATGTTCACCTGAAAAGAAAGGAACATAGCGTATCAGCACCACACCCCACACTGTAGCAATCCTTGTATACTGACATTACAAATAACTCAAATACAGTAGTGTAACTACAGTAACAACAACTTAGGAAAGTATGAATAGTGTTAGCAAGAGAAACACAATCAAATAACTAGTGATGTACACCCGAGCTCGTAAATTCGCGACCACATACCCTAGCTGTCTGCGTTAACTGTGGTGGTAATACTGTGTGAGGGAGGGGCCAGAGTACGTGGAATATATCCTCCGTCTCATCTTAATCCGTATCTGGTTTGGTTTGATTTGGTTTCTTAAGATTCGTCTGCAATAATGGACGCTATCAACATAGGGTTACTGATCCTAGATATTACGTATCACCTTTATCAGTGGAAGGGAATTGAGGCATGCACATTATTAGCAGTAGTGTCGAGCTTTTAATACTAAGGATTGTATGGAGCTGTAACTGGTTCGGGTACCGATACAGTTGTCTCTGATTTATCCGAGAAATCGTCGTAATGGCACCTGAGACCAGAGATCAGACGCTACAATTCTGGCTACCAGCAAACATGGCTCACGACCCTCAAAAATTAAGCCTCCGTTCTAGACTTGTTGCCAAGAGACAAGCGGGAATGTCTGTTGCTCCCATAGCAGAGGATGAAGGAGTGTCCCAAACAACAGTCAAAAAATGGTGGATGTGGTGGCAAGCAGAGGGCGATGTATGCGACCATCCAAGGAGCGGGAGACCGAGGAAAACAACACCTGATGACGACCGGAGAATCATTGACCAGGCAACACGAACACCCATCATCAATGCCGTGCAAATCAGGGAGCAACTTCAGTTACAAGTGTCCAGGCAGACGGTATGCAAACGACTTCATGAAGACGGTGGGCATCATAGGATCTCTGCTGAGAAGGAAATGTTAACTGAGAGGCATCGGAACGGCCGCCTTGTGTTCGCACAACAGCATGTGAACATGGACCTTGATTACTGGGGGCGAGTGATATTCTCCGACGAAAAATCATTTTCTTCTACCACACACGGACGGCCTCACTGTTGGCGATGCAACGGAACAAGATACAACCGTGAAAACATCTATGAAGTAGCACGTAGTGGCCATGTGACGTGCAACGTGTGGGGCTGGGTCCGTCTATACGGTGTGGGTGAATTGGTTGCTATCGATGGCCGATTGACTGCTAAGAAATATATTGAAATATTAGAGGAAGTAATGGTCCCTACAGTTCGTGCTATGGCTACACCTTTTCCTGAACGGATTATTTTCATGCAGGTTGCTATATTATATACTGTCGACTCCATTTCCATATTCATGGCATATAATCACCTGTTATTTGAACCTATCACATATTCAGCACATCTATAAATTACCAACTGAGCCTTACCTATGATAATACAACATTTTCTATAACGGGCCATCATTATCCATGTGTATTTATGTCATTCTTAGGACAACTGCCCTGTCCATACTGCACGAATCATAAGCTGACGGTTCAGGGACCAGCCGGACGTAGATCTGCTGCCGTGGCCAGCTAAGGCTGCAAATTTAAACCCAATAGAGAACTGTTGGGCAATGATGGTCAATAGCTGGCCACAGAGACAGGAGAGGACACCTGACGCACTTGTGCAGCACTATATGCGTGAGTGGGAACGACTCCGGAGACGACAGGGCGATATCTACAACATTGTTGCATCCCTCTCATCTAGATTGCAGGAAGTTATTAACAACGACGGTGGATGGACACATTACCGACACATTACAGATATCAGTAAAACATCTACTGTATGTGGCACAAAAATTGCTTAAATAGAGTTTCAGCCTGCAAAATTATTGCCTCATGCTGGAGTGCAGCGAAGATTCGGTCCCTGTGTGTGTGTGTGTGTGTGTGTGTGTGTGTGTGTGTATTTACCGAATTATATTTACCTAATTGTGATATACAGGAAATAAGCTACGCTCGTGGGGTCCCGTCTCTGTTTCTCAATAAGTCAAATTTTGCTTTAAACTCATTTAAGTTTTTAGACTGGACGATCTCTTTGTCCAGTCTATTCCACAGGTCTATGCCTCTATACGGAAAACTATATTTCTTGATGTCCTTCAAGCAGCGCGGCTTCTTCTGTTTCAGCCATGTCCTCTTGTTGCTCTCTTATCCCATAAAAACAGATCTTCTCCTCTTATCCCATAAAAACAGATCTTCTCTATCAATTTTATCTACTCCCATCAAGGTCCTGAACACTGCAATCATGTCACCCCTCTCTCTCCTTTCCTCTAAGGATGGCAAATCCAGCCTTTCTAGCCTCTCACTATATGACAGATCTGCCAAACTGGGGACCATCTTGGTTGCTGTTCTTTGTATTCTCTCAATCTTGTTTATATCTTTCTTTTTGTGTGGGGACCACACTACTGCCGCACATTCTAACCTGGGGCGGATCATGGCCACTATCAGTTTTTTCATCATCTCTTCATTCATGTAATGAAATGCCACTCTTGTGTTGGTCAAGAGTTTATATGTCTCTCTAACTATCTTGTTGATGTGTTTTTCAGGTGACAAACTATCCTGGACCAGCACTCCTAAATCTTTCTCTTCTCTCACTTTTGTGATTGGTTCATTACCCATCATATAATTCAGTGATGGTCTCTTGGTGCTTTTACCCATTTCCAATATTTTACATTTTTTTGCATTGAATTTCATTTCCCACATCCGGCTCCAGTCATGTATCCTATCCAGATCCTCCTGCAGCATTTTACAGTCCCTTTCAACCTCTACCTTCCTCAAGATCTTTGCATCATCAGCAAACAGACTTGCGTAACTGTTCACTCCATCTACCATATCATTTATGTAAATCAGGAACATTACTGGCACCAACACCGAGCCCTGTGGGACACCACTTGTTACTTCTCTCCATCCAGACATCCTGTCCTTTATTACTCTCCTCATTTGTCTGTCTCTCAAAAAGTCTTTCATCCATTCCAGGAGGTTACCCTTCAGTCCTCCTATATGCTCTAATTTCCACATTAGTCTCTTATGGGGTACCTTGTCAAAGGCTTTCTCCAAATCTAAATATACACAATCCACCCAACCGTCTCTCTCCTGCAGCACATTAATCGCTCTTGAGTAAAAGCTCAACAAGTTGGAAACACATGACCTTCCACTTCTAAATCCAAATTGACTTTCAGTCAAAATATTCATCTCTTCCAGATATTTTATCCACCTATCTTTCAGAACCTTCTCGCACAATTTTGCAACCATGCTGGTTAGGGACACTGGTCTATAGTTCAGGGGTTCTTCCTTGTTTCCTCCCTTGTAAATTGGTACCACATTTGCTCTCTTCCATTCCCGAGGCACTTTCCCTTCTTCCAGCGAACACACAATTAAACTGTGAATCTTATCTGCCAGTTGGTCTCTGCATTCCTTCAGTACCCAATTTGAAATTCCATCTGGTCCTGGGGCTTTCCTTACATCTTGAGTTTCCAGTAATTTGTACACTTCCTGCACTTCCACTTTTATATCTTTTATCACCACATTCCTAGTCACTCCCTCCCCCTCCACAAACTCCCCTTCATTAGTAAAAACTGATTGGAAACGTTTGTTCATTATTTCAGCTTGCATTGCCGCATCATTATAGACCTCTCCTTCTACTTTCAGTTTGGTGATTCCTTCCTTTTGTTTCAATTTGCCATTAACAAATTTATAAAACAATTTGGGTTCATCCTTACATTTGTCGATTATACCTTTTTCAAAGTTCCTTTCTTCCTCTCTACGAATTCTTGTATATTCATTTCTAATTCTTTTATATTCTTCCTTTGTTCTGTTATTACCTCTCTTTCTCCATTTGTTCCACGCCATGTCCCTCTCTTTTTTCGCTATCATACACCTTCTATTAAACCACTCCTTTCTCCTGTATTCTTTCCCACTTACTCTTGGAACATATTTATCCACTCCTGAATTATAGAGGTCTAGAAAGATATCCCACTTCCTCTGAATCTCTCTTGTTTCTCTGAATTTTCTCCAATCTGCATTTTCAAAAAATTTTCTCAATTCCGTAAAGTTTGCTTTCCCGAAGTTGTATCTTCTCTGCCTATGGAGCTCATCTCTTGGCACCATGTTCCCTATTATCATCTGGAACTCAATGACCACGTGATCACTTTTTCCTATAGGACACAGATATTTCAAGGATTCAATTACGTCAGGTTCCTTGGTTAGCAGTAAATCTAATCTTGCTGGGGTGTCATCACCTCGGAATCGTGTCTCTTCTTTGACCCACTGTGTCATTACATTATTCACCACAATGTTTAACAATATAGTGCCCCACGAATCTTCGCCGCCTCCTGAGTCCCATTCCTCCCAGTTCACCTCTTTACAATTAAAATCACCCATTAGAATTATATTGCTGCTTTTCTCAATCACTTTCTGTAGATAACTAACCATGTCTGACAACATCTCCTGGTATTCATCATCAATCCATGCTCTTGTCTTAGGTGGAACATATACTACTGCTATATCTCTCTTACAGTTCTCTCCAGTTTCTGATTTCATGTTTATCACTTCAGCCCTACCCTCTCCCATTTCCACAGAATCTACATTTAAGTTGTTCTTCACTGCTATCATCACTCCTCCTCCCATTTTATCTTTTCTGTCTCTTCTCCACAACTTGTATTTGCCATCTCCCATATGGATATCAATATTCTCCCTTAACTTGGTCTCTACAAAGCGCATAACATCAGGTTCTTGTACCCTCAAGAAATCATTGATTTTCTAACATTGCCGATATTAATCCATCAACATTAGTGTACGCCACTTTCAAACTTTTTTCGTTATTACTCATACCATCTTTTCTCCTCCTCTCCGTCGGTACCATTTCCTCAATTTCTGGTCCATAACTCTCCAATAAAACACTGTCTTCTCCTTCTCCATTCTCTGTTCGTTTTTTGCCTTAGCTTCCTTTACTAACTCCTTTATTTTAGCTCTTTCTTCCTCATTTGCATCTCTCCTTAACCAGACATTTTCGAACCCCTCTTTGTCTGCCAACTTCCATGTTCTATTCATGATTTCATTTACTATTGCCTGGGACTTAAACTTCACCTTCAATGGCCTTGCCCCTCCTTCCTCATACTTACCTAACCTAAACACTTCTTCAATCTCTTCTTGGCCTTCAATGTTACCCTCCATGACTACTGATAATATTTCATTAACTTTACTCAATTCTTCTCTTTCTATTTCAGATCTTATCGTGATACACTTTTCTTTTACCCCTAAAATAATTACACATTTTTTCTTATCTGCTACATCCCTGACTAAAGATTCTCTACTTTTCAGTACCCTAACCACTTCCTTCTCCACCTTTTCCTTGCTTTGTTGTTCAATAATCTCTTTCAAATTTACATTTCCTTCCTCCTGAATTTTCTTCCACCCCTTTGTTGCTCCTTCATATCCTTAATATGTTCATCTTGCATCCTTGATTTTGAATCATACTCATCTAATTTACTTTTCATTCTGTCTCTTTCTACTTCCAACCTCTTGTTTTCCCTCTTGAGCTGTTCTGTTTGATTTGTGGCAGATTCATTACTCACTTTTAATTCCGTAACTTCTCTTTCTTGTTCCGCACTGCGTGTGTAAACTTTTTCCAGCTTGTTCTGTAAAACTTTGATCTCTCTCTCCTGTTGTAAGGTCCTCTCCTGCAGTTCTCTAATTACTACCCATACCTTCTTCAATTCCTGGACATTCTTCTCCGCCATTTTTTCTACTCCTGCTACTCGTTTGATTAAATTTTGTACTTCCATTTCTCGCATCTTCGTCGGAGAAGCCCACAAATCCCCTTTCGCCAGACGTAAACAAACTGCCGTCGCTTTCCACCATGATACAACCATATGGAAACTTTTCTATTCTACTGTATCTTTATCCCGAAACCCGCTTTTTTTAAAAACTAATGTCCGACGGGACCACCACTCACGCACTCATTTACACAATCACAATAGGCTGGTTTCCTTTCGCTGCTGATTCAGCGATTATTTCCCTGCGGTCCAGGAAGACGTCTGTCTACGTTGGCGACCTGTGTGTGTGTGATTGCTACCTCCCTTGGGGTGAAGAAGCATGGATATTAGTATTACGTGTCTGTATTTTACAATATCGAGCTGAATGCTGCTCACAGTACCCATTCACTAATAAAGTGACATATAGTATACCGATTTTATATTTGTATTTACCAGTGTTGATGGATGAATAAGCGACACCTGTATCGGTAACCGAACCAATTACAGCTCCATACAATCCTTAGTACTAAAAGCTCGACGCTACTACTAAAAATGCGCATGCCTCATGATACGTAAAATCTAGGATCAGTAAATCAATTCCTTTCAACTGATAAAGATGATACGTAAAATCTAGGATCAGTAACCCTATGTCGATAGCATCCATTATTGCAGACGAATCTTAAGAAACCAAACCAAACCAGATACGGATTATGATGGGACGGAGGATTTGTTCCACGTACTCTGGCCCCTCCCCCACACAGTGTTACCAGCACAGTTAACCAGACAGCTAGGGTACGTGGTCGCGAATTTACGAGCTCAGGTGTACTTGGCCAGCAGTCAAAATAATCTTTCCTCAACATTAGAAATGTATCAGGACCTTAGATTACCGTACTGTATACTAACAATACAAAATTTACATTAACCATTACACTACATAATGTGCATAAAGTAATAAGCTACACTATATAATCTATATACAGTGACAAAGAACTTCTACCATGGACCAGTATCTATCACAAGAAACTTACCGCCTACTTGGGCATCACAAGTATTGAGGGCTTCGTTGTATATGTATCCATCAGGACAGGTGCACTTGGCTGCTCCACAATAAGGCTGAACTGGAGAAACTGTGAAGAAGGGTAATATTCAGTGGTATGCCGAAAAAACTGGGTAAAAATAAGTGAGTAGAATAGTGGATGTGCAAACTGAAGAATGGACAAGAAGGGACAGCTACTGTTCAACTCTGTTACATTGTGTTAGTCCTGCTACCAGTGAATAAAGAAATGTGAACTGCACCAATATTCAAAATACAGCCATCCATGCTACACAGCTAATATGTTAACCTATGGTGCCATGTATGCTGGATTCACATAGGTCAAATAACTGAAACTTCTTATATAAGCTAATGTGATATCATTATCTCAAGCCTGGACCCCACTTTCCTGCTGTATGGTATAGCCAAACCTGCTTACTGATATGCTTACTCATGCATTATCTTACTATTCATAGGTAGAACACATAAAAGTCACTAGCATTTTATATATACTGTATACTTATACATATACTGTCTATGTATATATATACAGTAATCCCTCATTTATCAGGATCTATTCAGTATCCGGACGATGGACCTTGGCTCTATTAAACCATTATCCGAATTTTTTTGCTATTATCCACATGTAAAAGTGGTAGATGAGTTTGGGAAAGTGTGTAAGAAACGGAATTTAAAGGTGAATGTAGGGAAGAGTAAAGTGATGGTCTTCAAGAGAAGTGAAGCCAGTAAATGAACAGTGAGATTGGATGGGGAGGATATGGAGCGTGTGAGTGCATTTAAGTACCTGGGTAGTGTGATGAGTAAGGATGGAAGTCTGGAGGGTGAAGCAGGGAAAGAAGGTTGCTGGTTCGTTGAAAGCAGTGATAAGAAACAGGGAAGTGAGCATGGAAGTGAAAAAGTTGTTACATGACAGTATTGTGATACCAACTCTAACATATGGAAGTGAAGCTTGGACCCTGTTGGAAGGACAGAAGTCAAGAGTGACAGCAGTGGAAATGAGTTATTTGAGAGGAGCATGTGGAGTCATATGGAGAGACAGACTAACAAATGAGGAAGTGAAGGAGCGTTGAGGTGTGGCTGTGAACGTGATAGGAAGCGTTAGGGGAAACACGTTGAGGTGGTTTGGGCATGTGGTGAGGATGGAGAGTGAAAGACTGACGAGGAGAGTGTATATGAGTGAGGTGGAGGGGGCGAGAGGGAGGGGGAGGCCGAGGATGAGATGGAGGGATGGAGTGGAGAGGTACATGAGAGAGGGGGGTGTGAGTTGGGAGTGGGGTAGTGAAATGGTGGGGGAGAGAGTGGCATGGAGGCGATTTGTTTGTGGCCACCCCGTGCGGGATTGAGGTGTCTGGCAATAGACAGATAGATATAAAAGTGCACGGGAACTTCAGCAGGCCAGCCGACGTGTCCAAACATTAGCTATTGTGGCTGTTGGGCTCGAGCCATGAGCAGGAAGTAGTTCATAACCCATAATCAGAGCTAAACGGTCTGTCCGCCCCTGTACTGAATGGTCAAAGTAGTGAACTCGTCCGATCACCCCCAATGAACCTCAAGCACCCGAGCAATACAACTGTAACCAGCAAGCGAGCCCAATGAACCTCAAGCACCCGAGCAATACAACTGTAACCAGCAAGCGAGAACTTCGGCCGGCCAGCCGACATGTCCAAACATTGGCTATCATGGCTGTTGGGCTTGAGCCATGAGCAGGAAGTAGTCCGTAACCCACAACCAGAGCTAAATTGTCTGTCCGCTCCTGTACTGAATGGTCAAAGTAGAGCACTCGTTCGATCACTCCCAATGAACCTCCAGCACCCGAGCAATACAACTGTAACCAGCAAGCAATGTCAAAATGTCCATACGCATCCCCACTCAATAGCCAGTATCGTGCAGCCACCTGACTAACTCTTTCCTAACTGTCACTGAGAATGTAACACAGACCGCAAGCCAAGAGTACATGTTCGGTGACAGCAGCCGTCCGTCTGTCTACAGAACGTCAAGTGATGTGCAGCAACCGGGCAAACTCTTGCCCAAGTGCCACCAACTTCTTGATATCAAACAAAGTTGAACAGGCCAGCACCAACTTAGCCCAGTATCTCACATTTCTTCTCCAGAGTCAAAACCCTCATACTGCATTCCTTGGGTGGTGATGGGGCTATCATCATACACATAAGAACACCACAGAGGAGAATTAAGGCTGCAGAAGGTAAGGCACCACCACAAAAGCACCAGTGGAAGCAACCATCATTTAACCCTTTAACCGCAGGGTTGTCGGAGGCGCGCCGTGCCCATCCCACGGGGAAAAAGACTTTTTAAAAATATTTGCCAAAAATCAGTTATTAGTCCTAGAATATTATAGTGTAATTACATATACATATGGCACATACCTTCAGCTTTCTCCTGGGATGTTTTTTTAGCACTTAGTTGGGTAACTAAGTCTCCACTTTACACTTCCCTACATCCCGTAATATGAATACCACTGCCTGATATTAACACTAGAAACACTATTCAATGATTTCCAAGTAGTTTGGAATCCATACTAAAAAAAAAAAAAAAAGTGAAAGCAATGTAAAATATTAGCGCATACGGGCCTCCCACTCGCGCTAATTCGGCGCTGGTATTCTGTCATTTCTTACTCATATACACACTCACACTTTATCATTTCTAGTACTTTATTACACTTATATATATCTACAGTCCTTTACCGCTTCCCACACGATGTTTAGAAGGGATAGAGGTCACAGGGCCTTTTATAGTTGGCGCAAAAGTGGTAGAAATGGAGGGGCGTGACTGCAACGTCCTTACAGGTTGAAGGACGAGAGTGAACTGAATGTACTGTACGTATCTCAGTAGCCAAGAGTTGAAAATGTCAGCTGCTAATGTATATGCTAAGAAATAAGTCGTAGGAAATCTACACAATACATAATAAATTAGGTAGTTCCAGGTGAATATAAATATCACTCAGGCTTCTCCCTTCCTCTCTTATATACATTTATATTACGAGAATAGCTCATACACCATATTTCACAGGGAAAAAGAGCAGGGGAAAGTAGCAAACGAGTGCAGGTCAGATGTTGCCAAGTGATAATTAGCCAATTCCAGGTGTATGGCACTATCAATTATCTTATTTTTTATATATATATATATTATTTGGTATAAGAATAGGGCATAGGACTCATTTCAATGGATGAAATCAGTGGAAAAATCCGGGGAAGATTTGCATAGCGCAGAGCAGCTGAGCAGACGACATGAGAGGGTAATAGAGGGGAGGTAGGGAAGGGAGTCTTGAATGGGAGAAAATGGCTAAATTGTCAACAATGGATGGGAGTACTGATGACCTTAGCAGCTCTGACTATTGCTGGACATTGGCAGCAATGATACATGATACAAGTCACCACCTGAAAGCCTGGGCGAATTCAAAACAACACAAAATCACAAAAGTGATGCCCCACAGTATGATCCATTGCACACAAGGGTCACGAAAGTGACGACCCATGGTTAAAGGGTTTATCTCAACCAAGCACGTCAACACGTGCAGCAACAAAGGCGGGAACTGAGGTGTGGTACCGCTGGGGAGTGTACAGCATTTTTTTTTTTTTTAATACAAGGAAGAAGGGACCAAAGGCCAGGGCCTGCATACTGTTCCTTCCAAGAAAAAGTAAAAACAATACCAAAGAGAGCCAAATTCAAGATCCATTCATTTCGAGATGCCTGGACACACTGCGTTTGAAAGATTGGAGATCATAGGAAGTAGGGAATACAGACAGAGGAAGACAGTTCCAGAGATGACCAGTTGCATAAATGAAGGACTGGGAGTAACAGTTAACTCTTGCATTAGAGAGTTGGACAGAAAAGCGATGAGAGCTTGTTGCTAGATGGGTACTACGTGCCCGTCGTAGAGGTGGAGGGATGCAAGCAGACAGTTCAGAGGAAAAGTGACCATTGAAGTAACGAAAGAAGAGAGATAAAGAAGCAACAGTGCGGTGAAGAGACAAAGGTTGAAGGGAATCAGTAAGAGGAGGAGCGTTAATGAGACGAAAAGCCTTTGACTCCACCCTATTGAGAAGAACTGCATATGGGGAGCCTCCCCACACGAGAGTTGTACTCCATACACGGGCGAATAAAACCCGTGTACAAAGTCAACATCTGTGCAGGGGTAAAGAAAGTTCAGAGTCGGCCCAGCACACCTAATCTCTAAGAAGCAGATTTCACAAGAGATGTAATATGTTCTTTCCAAGACAAATCCCGAGAGAATGAAACCCCTAGCATGTTCAAGGATGATGCAGGACATAACTGTTCATTATTAAACATTAGTGGGTAATCCTGAGGAAGATTTTGTCGGGTTGACAAGTGTAAGAACTGAGTTTTTGATGCATTAAAAATAACAAGATTATTTTTACCCCAATCAGAGATATGAGCCAAGTCAGACATTAGGTGTGCCATAGCCTCATCCCTTGTTTGCTGAAGTAACTGCTGAGATGGACGTTGCGGGAACCGAATGGAAAGGTGAAGGGTGGAATCATCAGCATATGAGTGGACAGAGTTAGATGTACAGCTTAGAAGGTCATTGATGAATAAAAGGAAGAGAGTTGGTGATAGGACAGAGCCCTGAGGAACACCACTGTTGATAGGTCTAGGAGAAGAACGATGGCCGTCTACAACAGCGGCTATAGAACGACCAGAAAGGAAGCTAGAGATGAAGGCACAGATTGAAGGATAGAAACTGTAGGAGGGCAGTTTGGAAATCAAAGATTTATCCCAGACTCGATCGAAAGCCTTTGAGATGTCAAGTGCAATGGCAAAGCTTTCGCCAAAGTCCTGGAAGGAGGATGACCAGGAGTCTGAAAGGTAGGTGAGAAGATCGCCAGTGGAGCGTCCCTGACAGAACCCATACTGACGATCAGAAAGAAGGTTGTGACAGGAAAGATGCTTTAAAATTTTTCTGTTAAGAACTGATTCGAAAACTTTTGAGACACAGGATGTTAAAGCAATTGGACGATAGTTAGAAGGTTGGGAATGGTCACCCTTCTTTGGGACTGGCTGAATGAGAGCAAACTTCCAGCAAGAAGGAAAGGTACAAGTTGACAGACAAAGGCGAAAGAGTTTACCTAGGCAGGGTGTAAGCACAGAAGCACAATTTTTGAGGACAACAGGAGGGACTCCATCACGCCCATATGCCTTGTTAATATTGAGGCCAGTGATGGCAGAAAATACATCAGCTGAAGAAATTTTAATGCCAGTCATGAGGAAGTCTGAGGGGGGAAGTGATGGAGGAACAGCACCGGAAACGTCTAAGGTAGAATTGGAGGAGAAAGTCTGAGCGAAGAGAACTGCTTTATCAGTAGAAGAAATAGCTACAGAGCCATCACAGTAGAAAAGAGGAGGGAAGGATGATGAGGTAAAGTTGTTAGAAAGGTTTTTGGCAAGGTGCCAAAAGGACCGAGAAGAATTCGAGTTGGAGAGTTGGGAACATTTAGCACGGATGAAATTATTTTTAGCAGAGCGAAGAACAGACTTAGCACGATTCCGGGCAGAAATATAAAAAAGATGTGATTCAGGGGTGGGTTGGCTCCGGTACCTTTTAAAGGCCCTCTCCTTGTTGCGAACAGCATTAGAACAAGCGTGATTAAAACAAGGCTTTCTTGCATTAGTCAGATGATATGAGAAAGGAATGTATGCTTCCATGCCTGAGAGAATAACCTCCGTAATGCGCAGGGCACACTCAGACGGCTCCCGCCAATGGAAGCAATAATCATTCCAAGAAAAATCAAAGAAGTGCTGCCTGAGGGCCTCCCAATCTGCAGCTCCAAAGTGTCACAGGCAGCATTTCTTTGGAGGGTCCACAGGCTGTACCGGAGCGACAAGACAGGTTAAGGTAATAAGGTTATGATCGGAGGAGCCCAATGGAGAGAAAACATTAACAGTGTAAGCAAAGGGATTAGTTGTTAGGAAAAGGTCAAGTATGTTGGAACTCTCTCCAAGGTAGTCAGGGACACGGGTAGGGTGCTGTACAAGCTGCTCTAGGTCATTAAGGATAGAAAAGATGTAAGCTTGTTCACCAGGTGGATCAGTGAAAGGAGAGGAGAGCCAAAGGCAGTGGTGAACATTGAAATCTCCTAGAATGGAGATTTCAGAGAAAGAAGAAATGGACAGAATGTGTTCCATCGTAGAAGTAAGACAGTCAAAGAATTTTTGACAGTCAGTAGAATTAGGAGAGAAGTAAACAGCACAGATGGTGGTCATGTTTCTACCCACACCTGGGTATAAGCATGCAAGCAAAAAGTGGCACATCATCAGTGGCGGAGCTCCATGTAGATCGTGGGAAGATAACATGAAATCAGCAGCGAAAAGGAAGCACGCTTATTGTGAATATGTGAATGGAATGCATGAGTGGTGGTCCCATCTCGTATGAGTGAAAATATGGCAGAGGAGTCTGTCAAATAAAAACACAGTGACAGTTTTAAATCTTGCAGAACTGCACCATGGCGGAGAGAAGTACAGGTATACCTCGATATACGACAACCCTAGATGCAATACCCTGGCTTAGCGATGGGGGTGCAAATAACATCAAACCCCGCTGGATGATGGCCGTGTCCCGGTTTAACGATGGGCCCTCCAACGTCGAATCCAAAGACAACAAACAGAAATTTTGAATCACGTGTGTTCCCGTGGCCAGCTAAGCCCGTCCACCTCCCAGGATGTGCATATATGCTCATGCAGCCCTCACAGCCATCGCTCACCCCATGCTCACCCATATTGTTCTTCTCGCACCGGCCATCTCAAAGTAAAGAACTCTCTTACGATCGCCCACCACGCATTATGTTGTATCACCAACGTTACACAAGCCACTATCATAGTGCATCATAACTGAGTACAAGCAGTGCCGTGAGTCAGTGATAGTGATAGTGTGTGGAGTGCGATTTTGAGTGATTTTTAGCCTATATAAGTGTGATCATGTCTGGTAAGGGTGCTGCACGTGGTGGGGCTAGTGATGGTGCTAGTGGAGACCCTAGTCGGGATAGTAAGCGGCCTGCTAGTGTTGGTGCTGGTGATGTTCCCGCAAAGCATGTTCGTAAAACTGTGTCTCTAGAAATGAAAATAGATATTCTTCAGTGCCACAACAAAGGAAAGGGTGCGTGTGATATCGCCTCGGCTCTCCACCTGGCCCAGTCGACTGTCTCCACCATCATCAAGAAGGGGGAGGCCATTAAGGCTGCCGCAGGGGAGGTTGCAACCTTATCTGCCTCCTGCATCACCCGCCAGAGAGAGAGCCTGCAACAGAGGAGCTGAAGCGGATGCTCTGCATGTGGGTGAAGGACCAGAACAGGAGGAAGGTAACCATGAGTCAGGCGATTATTTGCACTAAGGTTCTCTCACTATGGGCTGAAATTATAGTGAGGTGCAATCTTGATGCTAGCAAGAAGTTTACGGCTAGCCATGAGTGGTTTGACAGCTTCAAGAGGCGTGCTAATCTGCACCACCTGAAGATGTACAGTGAGGCAACAAGTGCAGATACAGTGACGACGGCAACATTTCCTGACGAATTGAAATGTATCATCATGGAGGGTGGCTACAGTGTAAAGCAGGTGTTGAATTTAGACAAGACTGGGCTCTTTTGGAAGAGAATGTCTTCTCAGACATTCCTTGCAACAGAGGAAAAGTCTAAGCCAGGGTTCAAGGCCTTGAAGGACCAGCTAACACTGCTGCTGGGGGGCAACTCTGAGGGGGACTTCAAGCTGAAAGCACTCCTTGTCTACCACTCTGACAACCCCAGGGCTTTGGTCAGGTATGTGAAGAAAAATCTTGGGGTGATTTGGAAGTCTAACAAGAAGACCTGGCTGACTTGCGACATCTGTTTGTCGTATTTCCACTCCTACCTCTCTCGTGTCCTCAAGAGGTATGCCTCCAGGGAGAATTTGGTGAATACATTTCTTGTGGTGGTAGACAATGCACCTAGCCAACCTCTCGTGATAAAGGAGTGGGCAAGCAACATTGGTGTTCCTGCCCCTCAACACGATGTCGTTGTTGCAACTCATGGACCAAGGGGTGATCGCTACTTGTAAGGCATATTACCTCTGCCACACAATGCAGCAGTTGGTGAGGGCCTGTAACAGCAGCAATAAGACAACAGTGCAAACGTTCTGGAAAGGCTACAATATATGCCACACCATAGAGAACATCACTGCAGCGTGGCAGGAAGTTAGCCAGCCCACCACAAATGGTGTGTGGCAGAAGCTGGGGTCAGAGTGCGTGCACTTCTTCACCGGTTTCTCCGATGGGGTGCAAGCTCCGCCAGTTCAGTGTGTGTGGCAAGAAATTGTTGAACCGTTGCACGAGGTGGGCTTCAGGGAGGTCGACGAGGAGGACCTGGAAAGCCACAGGGAGGAGCTCCTCAATATGGAGATTCAGCGGGCGTACCAGGAGGCAAAGGAGAAGGAGGTCGTCCCTGAAGTGTGAGCCCTCAGTATGACAATTCTGAGGAAGATAGTGACCAAGCTGGACAAGATCACTGTGCTTAAGCGCACACAAAACCCACTCCAAGGATGAAGCAAGGATGCGGCTATTTGGCTGGAGGAGGAGATGAAGGTGTATAGGACGATGCTGGAGGAAAAGAAGAAGGTGGTTAGGCAGACTACAATCACCGCCTTTTTCAAACAGGCCCCCACCACACCAGCAACTCACAGATGATCTCCCTAGCCCTCGACAAGCAGAGCATCTCCCCAGCCTTCAACCAGCATAGCATTTCCCCAGCCATTGGCCAGCAGAGAAACACACAAGGCCTCCTCCCGCCGAGGATGTGCCTGGGCCCTAATGCTGGACCTAACCCCCAGCTGATCCCCATCTCTCGTGTCACGTGTGTCTCCACTGCGGCACTCTGCCACTCCATCACTGCCTTCCTCGCCCCAGCCTCAATCTCTCTCACCACTTCGGCCACTGACTCTGTCTCTTTCGCCATGATGTAAGCCACCGCATGTCTCCATCGTTACCTCATCACTCATGGCAGCGGTCTCCCTAGCCACCATCTCCGTCATCCCATTGAACTCCATTGCCACCCTCAGAGTCATCACATCGCACCCCATTGCCACTGCCTGAGCCATCGCATCGCACCCCATTGTCACCACCTGAGTCATCACATTGCACTCCATCGCCACCCCGTGAGCCAGTGCATCAGTCTGCTGCTACGATCACCCCACCTCTCCTGGCTTCCTACCCCTCTGATCTTCCCCAAGAGATGGAGTTTGAGGGCTCTGAGAAGGATGATTGAGTGGTAGAGAGCACCACATGTTCCTTAGCCTCGGGGGGGATAGCAAGGAGGATAACCAGGACCAGAAATGGACTTTTAAGGAAGTGATGAGAGGTGTCTGATATTTTCTAATCAATTTTGTATGATTTTCAGATAGTATTTGTTGGTTTTAGTGAGTTATTTACAGGTGTTAGGCTTAGGTTAGCTTCCTTTACAGCTGTTAGGCTTAGGTTAG
>JAGKTI010010457.1:0-28482 GCA_018397915.1 Birgus latro
CGTCAAACAAACTGAACATAATTAGTGACAATAAATTTATCTTTACTTGGCTTAGGAAATGGGAGGACTATACTCATCCTCCAGTTGGTGTGGAAGATTCCTTTGTCCCTTATCTTATTACAAGGATCTAATATAAACAATAAAGAATTATATGGCAAAGGACGAATCATAGCATGAAGAATGTCATAAGGGCCAAGAGCAGAGTTGTTGTGACACCACGACATAAATTGTATTAATAATTAGGTTATTATATGTATTATATGTATATATTTGTAACAGTTATTCCATTTGCATGGTTTACTCAGCTTTTGTTCTATGACTTTTGTTTTGAAGCTTTAGCTCAAGTACTTAGGTTTTGAAGCTTTAGTTTAGGTACTGAAACAGTGTATCAGTGAATCAATTTAATTTACTTTTTAAGCACAGCTGCCCACTGAGTCAGTCTACTCCTGGCATGCGAACGCTGCGCTCATTGTTCTCTTGTATTACCACTGGTACTCCGAAATATACTGTATACTAAGCTACATCGAGACTGTGCTTACCTTGGCCCTACCTCTCATACACGCAAGCCACACACACACACACCCCACAGAGTCACCATGCTGCTGGGGAGCAGCACGCAGTTCACGGAGAATAAAACATGCATATGATTCTTTTCCACTAGGCAAAAAATGAAATATCTAATCACTCCTGTTGATTACGAAAACAACTAAATGGCTTGGTGGGATCTGATTGAGAAACAACGTGCTCTGCCAAGGTTGAAACTACCTCTGAGTCATTGGATACAGAAGACCCCTGATTATAAGTATCAGGGGAGGAAAAGGTGAATACTTGCTCATTATTTTCCTCACTTTCTTCAAGACCATTGGTAAAAGACTGGTGTAGGTGACAGATTTCGGGATTGTTTCCCCACAAGGTAAGACTTGAGTTTTTCAGAACCCACTATAACGGGCATGAGCTTCCATAAACTGAACTTTAAAAAAGACATAATTATTTCTCCTGTATCTCCAGCTAACAGCTTTGTAGACTCTCCTGGCCAGAGCACACCCCTCATTTTACCAAGGCACAAGTCTCCTGGAACACTTTCCAGACGTTTGAGGAATCGAGGATGTACCAGCTTGATATACAATAGATGTAAAATACTTTTCTGCATCATCAACACTCTTAAAGTTAGGAACACTCTAGTAAAAACTACAGTGTTCTGCAAACTTTGCCCAGACAGCCGTATCCAAACACTGGTGAAGGACACGCTCCACTAGCAGAGTGTTGCATGCCTTAACTGCAATAGCGTAATGGTCATTGCTGTGTAAGTCAGCAAATTCTGACAAGAAAAGTCCAATGAATAATGAGAGAAGACCAATGTAAGATAAATAACATAAAGTATCATTTTGAACATGGAAGTACGTTGGGTCGCCAGCATTTCGAACCAGGTCTAAATCCTGTCAAAGTTACTGGGATATCACCACAGGGGTTACATAGAGTATCACCTCTCACAGCATGAAGCCCATTTAAGTAACCTAGGAGAGCAACCGTCCTAGCAAGATGGCGAATAAGGTGATGAAGATTGGTATGTGAGACAGGTACAGAGAGCAGTAGGTAAAGGCTACAGATTATGTAAGTCCTCTCCAGGTGTAACTGAACGGCCACAACCTGCAGGGGGGACTGTACAGAAGAAATAAATGAAATATCTGTACAGCAATGAATAGCACAGCCACCTCAAGAACTGCAGTCTACAGGAGTTGGTAAGTAGATAGCTGTATATCCTCTAGGAACAGGAAGAGGTCTGTTTCCAACAACAGTTTCCTGAAGGTAAACACAGAAGAAGTGAAACTCGGACAGAAGCAGTTGAAGGTCCTCCCAGTTGGCTGTATCACCTCTACAGTTCCATTACAGAGCAATGTTTAGAGGATTAGGCATAGCTGATTATTTTAAGCCCTTAGAGGTACGGGGCTGCACGGTCCTTGACAAGCGAGCAGTTTGGACTGATGCCTAGGAGGACCCCTAGAAAGGGACTACGCAGCACCCAGAACCAACACTTTGTGCTGACCATATGAAAACAAGCGTGAGGAGGAAGACGAAAGTTTTAATACACTCATAAATGGAAAGAACAGGTTGCTTGGCAAGCGTCTTACAGGCTGGACTAGGTGAAGTAGAGTGGCAGTGCCACCACCAGAAGCTTCAGAGTTAGAGTCCACAGGACTAGAACCCTGTGAGGTTTATGTCCTATGTGTCAGAAATGAAGCACCAGCGATCCGTGCAACTCTATCTCAAGGTGGAAGCAACACCGCGACGAAATGCCAACTTCACCCTGCACCTGGTTAGACTCCAGAGACTCCAAGGCATGAGGAACAGCAAAGGTCCTCACAAGGTTCCACAGTAGAGACTTTAGGCAAATGATCTTCAGGCTCAGAGGACTCTGAAGAACCATAGCAATGCTTGCCATGTACAGGTAGAACGTCGGGCACACTGGATAAGGCAGGAAAAAGAGACTTGGACATCCGCCTCCATCACCGAAGTTGGCAAACCTTCAGCCACAGATGTGGGGGAGAAACAATCTGAGTAGAGGGTAAGAGAACACCTATCTTACATGCAAGACTAGCCTGTTTCACAGCATTCGGCGAATAACCAGTTGGAGATGTGTGCAGTGGAATGGGTTGAGGGAATTTCTGAGACACAGGATGGTGCACATGTGCTCCAGAAAGAACAGAAGCATAACTGTAGGCTGAAAGAAGCGACTCTGGGCCTTCTTTGCTTCAAGAAATGAAACCTTCTCATCTGTATGAATGGAGAAAATCTCCTTCTCCGGGCAGTAGCTAGGACAGATTTGAGAAGATACAACATGGGAATCCCTAGAGTGATAGCATTTTAGGGGTCCTAGACAGCCACCAGTATGGCTTGGCTCACCACCGGAGACACAGACACCAGAAAGGCAAGTCTGTACACGACGGCAAAATCGGCTCACGTGCCCATACCCTTGGCAGTGGAAACACTGCTTTGGAGTTGGCACTTATGGCTTCACAGGAAGTGACAGCCAAGCGAATTTCACCAAAGTAGGCAAGCTTAACTTGTCAAATGTCAGGAACAAGGTCAGGTTTGGGGTCAGAACACGATCGATTTTCTTCTGCAGTTGCTTAACAGTAACCACACAAGAAGATCACAGTTCCTCCAACAGCCATGCCTCTGAGTACTGGAGGAGGCCACGGGAAAAAATAACGCCCTTACACTGGAACACATGAAATTTCATTACCAGAACCAGAGGTAAGAGCCAGTAAAAGGAGCTCTCTTCCAGGAGGGACACCTCAGTAAGGATGCTTTCATCCCCCTGGGAAGAGATTTTAGGCTGTCTGCCATAAGTTGAAATAATGGCAGTGTAAATCAAATACGGCAATATCTAGCACTGACCCTCCCACATCAGATTTCATCACTAGATATTTTGCTTACAATGCAGGCACCATTTCATCTGGGCCTAAACCAAGAGATGTGAACGCTTCCCAGTTCAAGCTGAATGCCGAAATAAATAAGGACTGTTCCCAGGAATCCTGAAAGGCTCTAGAGTGACAGTAAGAGATTGCGTGTCCGATAGACTAGGGGTAGATACAGAGTCAACAGCATTACAGTATTTTGAAGCAAAGCCATATAGGGCTAAAAAATATTTCCATTTCTTACCCCTCCACCCAACACGGAGCCCAACAACTGGAGGTCATATGCCAGGGATAACACCACTGGTGACTGCAAAAGTAGTGAAGGAGTATATGCAGGTAACCAATGGGAGCCTGGACGAAAGTAACTCCAGTAAAATGGGAGCCACCAGACCCTCCTAGTGCCCACTTCACCCTAGCCAACAAGTGACTATCCGATTGACTTGGTTGAGGCCAACCAGGCCTTCTTTGATTCCCTATAAAGAGGTGTGTTGGTAGCTGCAGGACGCATCGTGCAGCATTACTCAACTCCCAGAACTGCCGTTTCCCACCATTATGGGTCGCCACGCATGAGAAACATGTTGGGAGGTATAAACCCAACCAAGATGAAAGATTTGTAGGAACGAGAACATCACCAGCAGGCCTCTTCTACCAGTGATGCAGGGATGGTGTCTTGTCCATGAGGCCGACAGATGCCGAACCATACAAAGATAGGCACGACTCCAGAGTAGGTGGCACTGCCAGGCACACTTCAAGCCCCGCCACCACGTCAAGGAGACCGGCCTCAGCGGGGAACTGGTGGTGACTGAATAATGTGGTGAGAGGGAAGGTGTGCACCGGCTGGTATGGTGAGAGGGGAAGTGTTAACTAGCTGGTGTGGTGAGAGGGGAGGTTTTCACTGGCTGGTGAAAAGAGAGGGGAAGTGTTCACTGGCTGGTGTGGTGAGAGGAGGTGTTCACTGACTGGTGTAGTGAAAGGAGGTGTTCACTGACGGGTGTGATGAAAGGGTAGGTGTTCAGCGACTGGTGTGGTAAGAGGAAAGGTGTTCACTGACTGGTGTGGTGGGAAGGGGAGGTGTTCACTGAATGATGTAGTGAGAGGGTAGGTGTTCATTGGGTGGTGTGGTGAGAGGGGAGGTGTTCACTGGCTGGTGCGGTGAGAGGGAAGGTGTTCACAGGGTTGTGTGGTGAGAAAATAGGCATTCACAGGGTGGTGTGGTGAGATGATAGGGTTTACAAGATGGTGTGGTGAGAGAATAGGTGTTCACAGGCTGGTGTGGCGAGAGAAGTGTTCAGTGGCTGGTGTGGTGGGAAGGTAAATGTTCACTGGCTGGTGTAGTGAGAGGGTAGGTGTTCACTGGGGAGGGTGTGGTAAGAAAGGAGGTGATCCTTGGCTAGTTTGTGAAAGAGGAGAAGTTCACTGGCTGGTGTGGTGATAGAGGAGGTGTTCACTGGCTGGTGTGATGATAGAGGAGGTGTTCACTGGCTGGGTGCGTTTATACAAGGGCGGTGGGAGGCGGGTCAGTACTCAGTGCTCAGCTGCCGCTCCAGATTGTGCGAGTCCGCGCCGGCATTACCTGCCCCCGCACCTTCACCGTGAGTTATGTGGCACCGTGTTACTACACACTTTGTTGTCAGTCATGTGGCACCGTGGTACAACACACTTTGTTGTCAGTAATGTGGCATCGTGTTACTGCACACTTTGTTGTCAGTCGCGTGGCACCGTGTTACTGCACACTTTGTTGTCAGTCGTGTGGCAACGTGTCACTACTCACTTTCTTGTCAGTCATGTGGCACCGTGTCACTACACACTTTGTCAGTCATGTGATACTCTGTTACTGTTTGTTGTCAGTCATGTAGCACTCTGTCAATATACACTATTTTGTAAATCACGTGGCACCGTGTTTCTGCACACTTTGTTGTCAGTCATTTGGCACCCTGTCAATGCACACTTTATTGTCAGTCATGTGATACCATGTTGCTATACACTTCGTCAGTCATGTGGCACCGTGTCACTACACACTTTTTTGTCAGTCATGTGGCACCATGTCACTACACACTTTGTTGTCAGTCATGTAGCACAGTGACATTGTATACTTTGTTGTTATTCTTTTGATGCCGTGTTTCTGCACTTTATTCTCAGTCAGGTGGTTCCGTGTTATTAAGCAATTTCTTGGCAGTTTTATGGCAAGGCTTTTCTACACCTTACTGGGATTTAAAGACCCGTTTTCCAATTACTCAGTTGTCTCACATGTTACTGGTGATGTGCATTTTTTTTTTTTTTTTCATCAGATACAACAATTCTTACCTATATTATTCGAATTTATATAGACAATTCATAAACATGTGTTTTGCTGTTCCATAAAGTAGATCAATCTTGTAGGTGTAATGAAGAACAACTGAGGTAAAGTTTGGAGAATATAAATGTCTGTGTATAACTTTATAAGTGTGCAAGGAAAAGATACGTCTCTGTCACATCAGTGAATAAATGACCTGGTTAATATTTTGCTGGAATTTCAGAGCAAGGAGGATAAAATGTGGTTCTCTAGCTTGAGGTTAAGATGTGAGAAGTGTCTGGTCTTTAAGCTGTACATGATGCAGTTTTATTAGGTCATGATGAATATAATTAATAAACAGTGGGATAAGATATCTCACTTCCAGACATTCCTACACCAGCAACGAAGAAACACCTACCTATTCACTACACACGCAGGACAGTACACCTCTGTCCGAACACTAATACAAGCTCACCTTCCGTGATCCACCGATCAGAGGTATCCTTAAACAGAAGTGATCGAGAACACTTAGCTAGCCTTAGAGCAGGGTATCATTCAGCCCTCCCTAGTTATTGGCTTAGACTTGGGTTGGGCAGACTCACAGATGACACATGCCTAGTTTGAAGAATAGGCTGACACAGCATGACACGCAGTGGAACACAGCACATCACATGCCTCACTAAGACGCAGACACAACATCAACGGTGTAAGGAAGCTGTGGGACGATCCCATATGTGAAACTATTTACCTGCGGCCAAACAGATCAGGATGGATCTGCAACAGCAACAAGAACAATAGTAACAAAAATGTTATTTAAATATATACCACTGGATACGAGAAAAAGCTATATTTAAGAAAGGACTTGCTGCATATGTGACAGACGTGTAGACAAAGTAGTCTGGGATTCCATTCGACTTTTGACCGACTGATGAACAGAAATCTAGTGGCCAAGCAGAACAGCAGAAATACACGTGAAAATGCCAAGGGACACCTTTGATAGCCGTACGCATCTCTGCAATACTGTAAGGCGAAAATAATGACCACCCACGGAGAAGGCACAGGTGTGAATCATGGGGAGCCAACCCTTAATATAATCGGGTGAGGGTTAACGTCTACTATTGTGAAAAAATTCGCGACCATACGTAAATATTAAGGCGTCGCCTCTCCCCGGAGTAGTCTCCCCCTGTGGGGTAGCATCGAGGGTTCTACCCTACTTAAAACGTGGCTGGGGTGAAGGTCTGCCAGATTGCAAAATTTTTATGTTCCCAAGGCTAAAACCCATGACCGTGCATAAAGGCTTTGTCCAGGACTCTCGTAGGCCCTCCCTCCCGTGAACTGTGTCCTTTGGGGGTCTCACTATGCCTAAAGCTGGCCCAAATGAAGATCTACTGTTATTCAAAATTTCACATTCTTATGTAAAAAACTCTTGCACAGTCCTCCTGAAGGCTGCACCCTCCTCCCACTGTATTGTAAAAATAAATTTACTCTAAAATTATGATTCATGTTATGAGTAAGTGCAATGGAAAGGATGTACAGCCGCTGTACTGTCCTACTCCTCCTTTGGCTTTTATTTTTATTTCTTAATACAAGGAAGAAGGAGCCAAAGGCCACAGGCCTGCATATTGTTCCTTCCAAGAAAAGCACAAACAATCCAAAAGAGGGCCAAATTCAAGATCCGTTCATTTCGAGATGCCTGGACACACTACGTTTGAAAGACTGGAGATCATAGGAAGCAGGAAATACAGACAGAGGAAGACAGTTCCAGAGTTGACCAGTTGCATAAATGAAGGACTGGGAGTAATGGTTAACTCTTGCATTAGAGAGTTGGACAGAAAAGGGATGAGAGTTTGTTGCTAGACGGGTACTACATGCCCGTCGTTGAGGTGGAGGGATGCAAGCAGACAGTTCAGAGGAACAGTGACCGTTGAAGTAGCGATAGAAGAGAGAGAAAGATGGAACATTGCGGCGAAGAGACAAAGGTTGAAGGGAATCAGTAAGAGGAGGAGAGTTAATGAGACGAAATACCATTGACTCCACCCTATTGAGAAGAGCTGCATGTGGGGAGCATCCCCACTCATTAGAGTTGTACTCCATACACGGGCGAATAAAACCCGTGTATAAGGTCAACAACTGTGCAGGGGTAAAGAAAGTTCGGAATCGGCTTAGCACACCTAATCTCTTGGAAGCAGATTTCACAAGAGATGTAATATGTTCTTTCCAAGACAAATCCCGAGAGAATAAAACCCCAAGCATGTTCAAGAATGATGCAGGACATAACTGTTCATTATTAAACATTAGTGGGTAATCTTGAGGAAGATTTTGTCGGGTTGATAAGTGTAAGAACTGAGTTTTTGATGCATTAAAAATATCAGGATTATTTTTACCTCAATCAGGGATACGAGCCAAGTCAGACATTAGGTGTGCCATAGCCTCATCCATTTTTTGTTGAAGTAACTGCTGAGATGGACGTTGCGGAAACCGAATGGAAAGGTGAAGGGTGGAATCATCAGCATATGAGTGGATAGGGTTAGATGTACAGCTTAGAAGGTCATTGATGAATAAAAGTCAGAGAGTTGGTGATAGGACAGAGCCCTGAGGAACACCACTGTTGATAGGTCTAGGTGAAGAACGATGGCCGTCTACAACAGCGGCTATAGAACGACCAAAAAGGAAGCTAGAGATGAAGGCACAGATAGAAAGATAGAAACCGTAGGAGGGCAGTTTGGAAATTAAAGATTTATGCCAGACTCGATCGAAAGCCTTTGAGATGTCAAGTGCAATGGCAAAGCTTTCGCCAAAGTCCCGAAAGGAGGATGACCAGGAGTCTGAAAGGTAGGTGAGAAGATCGCCAGTGGAGCGTCCCTGACGGAACCCATACTGACGATCAGAATGAAGGTTGTGACAGGAAAGATGCTTTAAAATTTTTCTGTTAAGGATTGACTCGAAATCTTTTGAGACACAAGATGTTAATGCAATTGGACGATAGTTAGAGGGTTGGGAATGGTCACCCTTCTTTGGGGCTGGCTGAATGAGAGCAAACTTCCAGCAAGAAGGAAAGGTACAAGATGAGAGACAAAGGCGAAAGAGTTTACCTAGGCAGGGTGGAAGCACAGAAACGCAGTTTTTGAGGACAACAGGAGGGACCCCATTAGGCCCATATGCCTTGTTAGTATTGAGGCCAGTGATGGCAAAAAATACATCAGCTGAAGAAATTTTCATGTCAGTCAAGAGGAAGTCAGAGGGGGGAAGTGATGGAGGAATAGCACCGGAATCGTCTTAGGTGGAATTGGGGGAGAAAGTCTGAGCGAAGAGATCTGCTTTATCAGTAGAAGAAATAGCTACAGAGCCATCAGAGTAGAAAAGAGGAGGGAAAGGTGATGAGGTAAAGTTGTTAGAAAAGTTTTTGGCAAGATGCCAGAAGGAGCGAGAAGAATTCGAGTTGGAGAGTTGAGAACATTTAGCACGGATGAAATTATTTTTAGCAAAGCGAAGAACAGACTTAGAACGATTCTGGGCAGAAATATATAAAAGATGTGATTTTGGGGTGGGTTGGCTCCGGTACCTTTTATAGGCCCTCTCTTTGTTCCGGACAGCATTAGAACAAGCGTGATTAAACCAAGGCTTTCTTGCATTAGTCAGAGGATATGAGAAAGGAATGTATGCTTCCATGCCCGAGAGAATACCTCCATAATGCGCAAGGCACACTCAGATGGCTCCCGGCCATGGAAGCAATAATGATTCCAAGGAAAATCAAAGAAGTACTGCATGAGGGCCTCCCAGTCTGCAGCTCCAAAGTGCCACATGCGGCGTTTCTTTGGAGGGCCAGAGGCCATACCGGAGCGATAGACAGGTTAAGGTAATAAGGTTATGATCAGAGGAGCCCAACGGAGAGAAAAGATTAACAGTGTAAGCGGAAGGATTAGTTGTTAGGAAAAGGTCAAGTATGTTGGAACTCTCTCCAAGGCGGTCAGGGATACGGGTAGGGTGCTGTACAAGCTGCTCTAGGTCATTAAGGATAGAAAAGATGTGGGCTTGTTCACCAGGTGGATCAGTGAAAGGAGAGGAGAGCCAATGGTGGTGGTGAACATTGAAATCTCCTAGAATGGAGATTTCAGAGAAAGGAGAAATGGATAGAATGTGTTCCATCGTAGAAGTAAGATAGTCAAAGAATTTTTGATAGTAGAATTAGGAGATAAGTAAACAGCACAGACATATTTAGTCAGAGAATGACTGGAAAGCCGAAGCCAGAGAGTAGAGAATTCAGAAGAATCAAGTTCAGGAACACGAGAGCAAGATAGATCGTTGCGTACATATACGCAACAGCCTCCTTTGGCTTTGAAATGAGGATAGAGAAAGTAGGAAGATACAGAAAAGGGTTTGCTGTCAGTTGCCTCAGACAACTGGGAGTCAGTGAGAAAGAGAAGGTGAGGTTTAGAGGGGATGAGGTGGTGTTCAATGGAGCAAAAATTAGAGGAAAGGCCGCGAATGTTATAGAAATGAAGAAGGAGTGAGTCAGACAGTGGTTCCAGGCAGCTCTGTGAGTCGTCACCGGGAGAGTGGCGGATGGTGGGGGCATTTATGGTCCCTCCCCTGGGGACTCTGAAGCATGTTTTTTGTGCTCCATTTTCTTTTTCATAAATTTTGAAAAGGAAGTGTAGTGTGTAGTGTGCATGTAGTTTGGTGTTAACAGTTAGAGAAACTTGTATTGGAGAGCATGCTGGTCTACTCTTTGTGTTACTGAGACACTGAAAAAGTTCAGCAAAGGAACAAGTCCTGAAGGCTGATGAAACGGAAGCTCCAGCTCTCCCTGTCATTAGCCTTCCATCCACCTTGGGAGTACTGCCCTGCTCGACTTGTGCTACAGGCTACTTACGTGATATACAGTAAGCTGGAAAAAGACGAATATCGGGGCCAAGTTAAAGTAAAAAGAGTATAGTAAATGCACATTGGAAGGGATATGATCTATGAACGGAAATAATCCCATAATCACAGGGTTGAACGCTAAAGGGATACACAGAGGATTAGCAACCTATCTAATTATCTGATACTGTATAGTCACAATAACAATTGATAATGTTAGCTAACAGACTGACCAGGAGAGCGTATATGAGTACGGTGGTGGGGTAGGGAGGGGATGGGGGAGACTTGAGGATGAGATGGAAGGATGGGATGAAGATGTACATGAGAGAAAGGGATGCGAGTTGGAGACAGATAACAACCGGATGAATTCGACTGGGGATAGCAGGAATGATAGCTTTATTTTGTTATTTTTGTTTATGTATTTTATTTTTAAATTTCATTGAAGTATTTTTTTTTTTAATGCAAGGATGGAAACAATGGCCGGGGGTTTGCAAATCCATTCGTTCCTTCTAGACAAAAAGAGATGCTTTCATTGTTACCCTCCACCTGACAGAGTTAGAGGAGGGTGTTGTTATCACTGTGATCAATAGGTGTTTGTCGGCAGAGCTGGGTGGCAGAGCGGCATGGTGGATGGCCTGGCTTAGAAATTTTGTTTCCGGATCAGAAATCATAAAGAAATTCACTATAGAGTCATGAAATTTCACAGGGTTGTGTGTCTTATAGTGAACTGGTGTCTTTTGATAGGTAGAGTGCCGTGTATTAAGTAAATTCTTTTTAAACAGAAAAGGGAAAAAAATAATTTTTCGTTTCCCGCATATGACTTTGACACTAATATAGGTACAGGCTTCAAACTCACCAGGAATATGTGTTCATATGCCCCCTGCTGCCTACAATGTTATGAAATTGCAAAAATACATAAAACTGATTATTTAAATGCATTTTTCTATTAAAATTTGCAAGTGTTACACCTGGAGACAGAAACTGAACACGATAAATGATTATACGAATATCGAATTACGTATGAAGTTTCATGACTGTACCTATTATGTAATCATTTAAGAAAACTGCCTTAATGAAAAAAGGACGAATCATAATTTCATTAAAACTGCTCATAGCTTCATTATCACGGTGAACTGAGTATTAAGTTTTTGAGTTTTAATGTCTCTGTATTGTTACGTCCCCGTCTCACACTTCCACAGGCTCCAACATCACAGTAGACGAAAGACGTTGCCGAGTGAGTTGCTCTTCCTATGGTCAGCCTTTTGGTGTACAGTACACAGGATCAGGTCAGGCATCGTAAAAAAAAACACCGGTTTCTTAAGTTCACTATCTCTCCAAATAATTACACTTAATGCTTTCTAACTTCACTTCATTATTCTCACAAACACTGGAGCTATACAAAGTTTGCTAAATGCAGTGTCACTTAATGTTTGACAACACTTCACTATTTTTCACAAGTACCGATGATATATCGACTTCAATAACCACTATTTGCCAAAAACACTCACTGTTTTCACAAGTACTGAAAATATACAAACTTCACGGACACCACCGACACTCAACCTGAAGTGAAAACCGACTGAACTTGCTGTAGTTTCTTCCCCATCCTTATATAACCTTCCTTGCTTCTCCAACATTCTAGAATGTGCTGGTCCTGTACCTGCCCCTAGCAACAACAGTTACCAACTCGGAGACAACCAACACATGCCAAAGCTCTCCCATACTGCACAAGACTTAATTATTTAGCATACATACTTAAATCAAATTACACAGTTTAGCAGTCACATAAATAAAACATTATTGAGAACAAGAGCATAAAAATTAATGCATAACTTATGAAATAACTATGCTCACACACAGCAGGAAAACTGGCAACTCTGACTTGTACCGGAAGAATGGAATGCCTAGAAACATCGAGAATTCTCTAGCAATACCCAACTGGCAAATCTCGCTTAACCCGCCGAGTCCCACCGACATACGATGTATGTCACTACTCTTTTCCCATGGACAGACCCACCGACGTGCATCGTACGTCAGTCAGTTGCAAGACCCGTCGTTTGCACATTTTTAAAGATTCGCGGGTAACTTTTGGTAGCCATATGTGGGACACCTTCCTCTACCTGCTGTCAAGCGGGGATACTGCCTGGCCCCACATGACCCCCCCTTCCCCCCTCCCCCCTACACTCGGCAATTCACCTGTTAACAGTAACCTGGCCAGTAAAGATATGTTGCCTCACAGTCCCTCCAATGACGAAATTCACCATGAAAGTGATTCCTGAGGTGGAGGACAAAGAAACAAAGAAGCTAGAGGGAGAAACAAACAGAAGTGATGAGGTGGTAATGTCGTAAAGGAAGGTGTGCCATATGCTGGGGTTTTGGGTAAGTGAACAATGCTATTATCGGCTATATTATTGAGTGAAAACCAATATAGACTTGTACTAAACATAAATTCGTACCAAATAGATAAATAAATACGTAAATTAAAGTGGCTTGAATTAGTTAACCCTTCCATAGTTCGTTTTCTTTAGCCAGGTACCCTGAGAAAGAAGGAAAACCTAAGGCTGACTGACACCTGTTATAAGCTCAGGTGGGCGATTTCTCTATGAATTTTCGATGTTTCTCACCAAAAGCGGAGGTTTGAGCCCCTCCCCCCCCAAAAAAAAAGTTGAAAATCGGTCGGGATCTGAGAGTGTGTTGGGTAAAAAATCAGCCGGGAGAGGAAAGGTTAACACTACCCCCCTTCCAGGTCCTTTGTCGTCCTGACAAAATTGCACATTATAAACAAACAAACACCTTAATCCTAATGAAACATCTATATATACATAAATTAATCCTTCAACTCATCAGGTCTTCTTTTCCACTTCTGACAGCGTCCTTGTTCCCCCCCACACTCTACTCCTCCAAGAAGGTCTTGGTCCCCTTCCCGAGTCACTTCATCCCTCATGAAACTGTCACCATTCTCTTGCACTTCAGCTCCATGGTCCTCCTCAATATCCTTGGCTGTGGAAGAGCAGGATTCCTCAGAGGCGTCCAAACTGTACTGTCCTGGCCCATGGTACTGCCATAGACGGTTCACATGTACAACCTTTGGGCGAGACTTCCTGGCTCCCCGAATCCGATATGTTACTTGTCCCAGCGTCCAGTTGAATTTCTCCACCATCCCATCTGACTGTGGCCTTAGTGGGGACATCCTGGTCTTCTTGATCTCCAGTAACTTATAGCATTTATGGAACACAGCAGACTCAAAGTTTCTACCCTGGTCTGTAGCTTTTTTGGCACGCCAGAACGATAGAAAAACTGGTCAACCAACACGTGAGCAACAGTTGCAGCCTCTTGGTCGTGGATACCTTAGGCTTCTAGCCACATTGTGAGGTAGTCCAGGGGAACACATATTTACTGGTTCCCTCTTTCAGTTAGTGGCAGAAGACCAGATATCCACCATGACTCTTTCCATCCATTGGTGCACTTGGTACAGCTGGAGAGGGGCGCAACCACGTTTCTTGGGTCCCTTCTTGGTGCAACATACATCACAGGCCCGACACCACTCTTCAACATCCTGATGCATGCCAATCCAGAATAATCTCTGTTGCAGCCGCCTTAGAGTTTTCTTCACTCCCAGGTGCCCGTTAGTGATCTGGTTGTGGGACTCATCCATGATGTCGGACCTCATCTTCTTCGGAACCACCAGTTGCCAATACTTGCTGAGGTCATCAGATGTCTCCCACTGACGCTCCAGTAGCCCGTTGTTCAAACGAAGAAGGTCCCATTGACTCCAGTAGCTCTTGGTCGTAGGGCTTAACCTGGAAACTTCTTCCCAAGATGGTCGCACTGTACTCTGCTGCAACCACTCCAGTCCTGGTTGTGAATCTGCATACTTCATCTGCATCCTCTCCTCTATTGACATCTGGCCCAGAATTTCCATTGCAATGCCACTGAGGCTAATAGCAAGCTGCACTGCCCTCTCATACTTTTGCTGCTCTAGCTTGGCATCTACTTCCTTCTTAACCTACAACGTCCCGACTGATTTCCAACCTACGATACCCCAAAATCCCAGGGATTTTAGGATTTTTTTTTTTATTGGCTCAAACCTTCGTTTTCGTGAGGAACAACGAAAATTCATAGAGGAATCGTGATCCTGTGCTTAAAAATGTTGATACAGGTGTCATGCAACCTTACATTTTCCTTCTTTTTCAGGGTACCTGTCTAAAGAAAACAAACTATGCAATGGTTAACTAATTCAAGCCACTTTCAGTTACGTATTTATTTATATATTTGGCAAGAATTTATGTGTAGTAACAGACTATATTGGTTTTCACACATTTATATAGGCAATAGAAGCATTGTTCAGTCACCAAATACATCCACAAATGGCACCTTCCTTTATGACATTACCACCTCATCATTTCTGTTTGTTTCTTGCTCTAGCTTCTTTATTTCTTTGTCCTCAACCTCGGGAATCACTTTCACCGTGAATTTCGTCATTGGAGAGACCGTGGGGCAACACACCTTTTTCTGGCCAGCTTACTGCTAACAGATGAATTGCCCAATGTGGGGAGGAGGGGGGAGGGGGGGTTAGGTGGGGCCAGGCAGTATCCCCGCTTGACAACAGTTAGAGGAAGGTCTCCCACATATGCCTACCAAAAATCACCCAAGAAACTTGAAAATTGTGCAAATTATGACCCTTGCAATTGCGCGACGTACCCATACATCGATGGGCGTAACTGTGACAAAACATCGCTACGTACCCATACGTCGATTGGATTCCTCGGGTTAAGCTGTTGCTGTTCTTCCTTCACTTCGCCCATGAAAGCATATAGCTGTCCATTCATCCTCAGTTGTAATTCTCTCTGTTGCTCCACTGATGCCTTGTGAAGTTGTTCATATCGTTTTTGTTCCTTTAGTTGATCACTCTGTGACTTTAATTGTAGTCTGATTTCGTTCCTGAGCTCTTTATCTTCTTCACACTAGGCCTGTATTTTAGTGTGTGTGTGTGTGTCTGTAATAGTTCTTTGAGTTCTTTCTGTCCTTGATTCAGCGCCTGTAATTGGACATTTCGTGCTTGCAATTGTACACTTTGTGCATGGAAAAACTTCATAACTGCAGCCAGTGACACCTTTTCCTCCTGCCCAGCTCGGGATCTTGTCTGCACATCCCCTTGCTCCATGTCGCAGATGTGACTCACTGCAGCACTTAATCCCACTCCTGACACCAGTGTTATGTCCACATCCCACAATGCCACAGGCTCCAACACCAATAGTACAGTAGAGGAAGCACATTGCCCAGTGAGCTGTTGTTCCTGTTGTCAGCCTTACGGTGTACAGTACACAGGATCAGCCCAGGCGTCATAAATAGACACTGGCTTCTTAAGTTCACTGTCTTAATTTTCAAATAATTACACTTAATGCTTTCACTGTTCTCACAAGCACTGGAGCTATGGAAACTTTACTAACCGCAATTGCAATTAATGCTTGACAACACTTCACAATTTTTCACAAATACCGATGATACACCGACTTCAATAACCACTATTTGCAAACTTCACTGTTTTCACAAGTACTGAAAATATACAAACTTCATTGACACTGCACCGACACTTAAACTGAATTGAAAACCGACTGAACTTGCTGTAGTATCTTCTTCATCATTATATAACCTTCCTTGCTTCTCCAATATTCTAGGACGTGCTGGTCCTGTACCTGCCCCTAGCAACAAGTTACCAACTGGGAGACAAACAATACATGCCAGAGCTTACCCACACTGCATAACACTCTAAATTATTTAGCATAAAAACTTCAATCAAATTACACAGTTTAACAATCATGTAATTAAAGCATTATTGAGAGAAAGAACATAAAAATTAATGCATAAATTACGAAATATCTGCGGTCACAAACAGCAAGCAAACTGGCTACTCTGACTCGTACTGGAAGTATGGAATGACGGGAAACCAGGAATACTCTAGCAATACCTAACTGGCAAATCTCGCTTCTTAACAGTATTATTCAGGATTGACTGAGTGAATATATTTTAAATCTGGTCACACAGCTCCCAGGGTCATATGCTGCCGGACAACAAAGTAAAATTGCATATTCAAAATAGGGTTAATACCCTTCATTAGAAATAAAACGCTGAAGATAACAAATGAGTAGTTATAAAATATCAATTACTTATGAAAGTGGAAGGAGGCCTGCCTCCTGAAGAAAACCAAAATCAACAGTAAAATCGCTAGAGGCTCCACCAAGCATCGAGGACAGACAGTAGGCACCATCTACCCCCTTCTGCCTATGGAGGAAACTCTGACGTAGGTCTCCCAGACTCGGACACTCGACAAGCAAGTGACGGACAGTAAGGGGAACAAGGCAATCATCACGGTACGATTGAGTCTCACCATCCACGAGGAATCCATGTGTTAGTCAAGAGTGCCCAATGCAAAGCCTAGCAAGAGCCACCTCCAATCGCTGAGGCATTGCAAGAACAACCCTTGGCACAACCACACTCTGAAAGATTTCTTTTAGTTTATTATGAGCAACACAATCCCACTGTCTCCGCCACGTACGAATTGCGTACCACAAGTAAGGTGTTACATCAGAAAGAGGAAGTGCGTATTCAGTTGGGGGCTGTTGAGAAGACGCAACTTTGGCAAATATATCTGCCGTCTCGTTGCCCTCCACACCAACATGTATGGGAATCCAACAAAAGTCTACATGGCGGCCACGACAGCCAAGAAGAAAAAGCCACTCTAAAACTGATAAAACCAATGGACAGGATGCATCAACCCGTTCATTCCCGACTGGTTTTTTACCCAGCCTACCCTCAGGTCCCGACCGAATTTCGACGTTTTGTTTCTTGGCTGAAACCTTCGCTACTGTTGAGAAACATTGAAAATTCGTAGAGAAATCGCGATGCTGAAGTTAGAAATGTTGATACAGGTGTCACTCAACCTTACTTTTTCCTTCTTTTTCAGGGTACCTGGTTAAAGAAAACGAACTATGGAAGGGTTAACTAATTCAAGCCACTTTAAATTACGTATTTAATTCATTTATTTGGTACGAATTTATGTGTATTACAAGTCTATATTGGTTTTCACACAATAATATAGGCGTTTATAAGCATTGTTCACTCACCCAGAACCCCAGTATATGGCACCTTCCTTTACGACATTACCACCTCATCACTTTTGTTTATTTCTACCTCTAGTTTCTTTGTCCTCCACCTTAGGAATCACTTCCACCGTGAATTTCGTCACTGGAGAGACCGTGGGGCAGCATACCTTTACTTGCCAGGTTACAGCTAACAGGTGAATTAGCCAGTGGGGGGGGGAGGGGCCAGGCAGTATCCTCACTTGACAGCAGGTCCCACATATGCCTATTAAAAATCACTCGTGAATGTTGAAAAATGTGCACACAATGGGCCTTGCAATTGAGTGATGTATGATGCACGTCGTTGGGTCTGTCCGGAGAAAAAAAGTAGTGACGTGCATCGTACGTCGGTGGGACTCGGCGTGTTAAAAGACTCCAGTGCAGACAAAGCACTACAGAAGCCACTAAAAAAAAAAAAAAAGAACAGATTGGGGGAGAGTAAAAATGATTTTGAGAGCATATAAAATTGCTGCCAGTTTCACCGTATACACTGAAATAAAAAGGCTGCTGCCCCTACGAAAGGAAGAGAAGAAAACACCAAAGCCGACTCCAGTATCAGTCTTACACCCGTCAGTATAAACGGGGATAGAACCTTCATGAGTGGAGACATGTTCTAATAAGAGAGAGAGAGACACCTGAGAGGGAAGTGAGCCCTTTTACTGACAACGGACCTACAAAATGTCATACGAGGTAGTAGCCAAATACACACCCTTAGGATCCGATGTGGACAAATTGCCAGTCTTGGAACAGAGTGGGCTAACATAACAGACCGGACCCTATAACCATTCGGCTTTGGGAAACTAGGACGTGTATCATAAAAAGAAGATAGGGAATCTTGAGAGATGATGGAACAAGAAATTTAGTCCGGAATGTGATGAAGACAATACCAACACCTCATCATCAATGACTGGCATCGCAAATCCAAGGGGAGTACACCAATATCCACCTGTCGGGAAGCCGACATGCATCCCCGCGGGCAGGTGTAAGACTCACAGCTGTTACAGGTGTGCAGGTGACACCGCCTGCCAGACGTGAGTTTAGGATGACGCGGACAGGGGGGAAAGAGTAGGGGTTCGATGGATTCTGTGTACAGCTGTGGGCAATAGGGAGATGGAATAAGGAAGAGAGGTTGAGAGAAAGAGATAACTGGAGGAAGGAGGAGGAAGAGATAGAGAGAGAGGGGTAGTGCAGGTGGTGTTGGTCAATTTGTTTATGCACAAGACTGCTGGATGGGCGTTATCCGATCGTGGGAGCGTGCGCTGAGTCTGCAGATCTGATCCGGCTCGGCAAACGGGTGAAGCGGGTGAGATGTGGGTGACGGCGTTGGGTGAGTGGGTGAAGTCATCACCCACCACACACCACATGCCCGCTGGCGAACATCGGCAACTTTCTGAGGCCAGACAGGGCCAGAGAGTTCAGTTCAGACTAGAGCCTGGAGGAGAGCCCTAGTGAACGGTGAGGCAGCCGACGTGCTTGGTGCAGAGACGTCGCTGTATAGCCAACGTAAAGTTCCAGGGAGTCAGCAATGCGAGCACTACTGGTAGTAAGTGAAAGTACATGCTTTGTGACCGCGGGTACAACCGACTAGCAGTGCTATTTTATTTGTCTGTCGTCTGGGAACTAGTTCAAGGGCTCCTAGTTAGAAATGGAAGGAGTTAAGAATTAGTTCAAGGACTCCTAGTTAGAAACGGAAGGAGTTAAGATTTTAAATGTTTAAGTGTGTTTTTCTTATACTGATGTAACAGTGATTTCATATATATGAGTGAGTAAAGAGTGCTATATATATATAACAGCACCAGTGATTTTTTACAAGACTGGCTTTGCTTTATTAAAATAGTGTTAGTATTCAAGTGACTTAAGAGTAGACGTGTATGTGCGGTTTTTTGGCACATTTACACGTGAAGTGAAATGAGGTGGGAATTACCTCAGAGTTATTTGTAGATTTTTGTAAATACTATTTTGTAATTAAAGCCTAGAAAAGCCATATTATTTTTTCACTTCTTCCAGTTCCCAGTTCTAAGTACATGTGTGTAGTGCGTGTTAGTGAAGCCCCCCATGTCGCGCGTTGCCAGTGTCGAGGCGGATTTTGCCACGTTACCATTCACTATTAAATACGGGAGAATATATTCCCGAGAAATACCGTAACGACACCTGGGCAGCGGTGCGACACACCAACAATCATGCAATCGGAGATGATCTGAATGCTCGTGTTGCCAGATGTACACAAGCATGATGTACAGAATTTAACAACCAGAGATGTGTATCTGTTGTGGAGGAGTAGATCTCACACCCATATTCAAGTTTAGGAAGAATAAAAGACTTATCCAAGAGGAGGAGGGTCTGACGGTCAGCACCCCAAGAGGTATAAGCCAACACCGTCAAAAGACTCAAAGCATTAAGACAAGCCGGCTTAACAGAACGAATATGAGGATTCAAGGTTAGTCATCTATACAACAGAAGACACAGAAACTGCGTCTTTTCCACACAGGATATTTTCCAACCATAGAGATACTAGTCAGGGTTTGGGTGAACCCCCCGATGACGATAAAAATGCATAGCCACTCTGTTTCAGAAAAACGGAAGCCACGAGACTCTGCCCGTTCAGAAATTCTGTTAAGAGGCAGCTGCAACCTCCTCTCTATCAGAGACATTTTAGATCCAGTGAAGGAAACTGGGAGGTCACTGACATATATTGGGCCTTGTAAACCATCAGGAAGTACACTGATTACACTGTTGATGGCCACAGTAAAGAGAGTAACACTAAGGATACTCCCTTGTGGTACTCCATCTTCTAGTGCACGGGTCCTCTCACTCGGACCCTAAAAAAATGGTTAGATAAAAACTGCTGAATAAAAATAGACAAGAGCCCACAAAGACCAAATTCATGAAGAGAAAGTAAAATGCCATGACGCCAGACAGTGTCATATGTCTTCTCCAGATCGAAGAAGACTGTGACCTGGTATTGGTTAGTGGAGAAAGCCTCACAGACAGAAGGTTCCAAGGACAGTAGCGCATCAGAGGCAGATCGCAATTTTGAAAACCATACTTGGCAAGGGATAAGAAGTCACTTCTGTCCTTGAACCACACAATCCTGACACCAACCATCTTTTCCAGAACTTTACATATACAAGAAGTCAGAGAAATAGGCCGATAATTCGTTGCCTGTAGGTGGTCCTTACCTGGTCTGGGGATGGGGATAACCACAGCAACACCCCAACAAGCCAAAAGCTCCCCAGAACAAAAGCAAAGGGGACTTATCGGACAAGTGACGCATTAGGGCATAAGTAATATCATAATAACCAGGAGAGGAATCATTGCACTGCAACAGAGCTGGTTGGAGTTCAGAAACAGAAAATGGAACATTGTAAGACTCTACCCCAGAAGAGGCAAAACTGGGACCACGAGACTCTAGACGCCAGCGGTGGCAACCCGAAGCCGTATCTGCATCTTTCTGTGACACACTGGCAAAATGATCGACAAGGAACTCTGAAACAGCGAAAGGATCAGCCACAGTTCCACCTGCTGCAGATAAAAGAGGAGGTGAGGGAGCAATAAATTTTCCTGAAATTTTCCTTATTCGGTTCCACAGCTTAGTGATGGAAGTCATCGAATTGATGGAGGAAACATAACCCTTTCATGATGAATGCCTGGCTTCCTTTAAAACCCGCTTCATAAGATCTTGTGCCCTTTGAAACACCACCATATACTGAGGATCCCCCCGGTGATGACGAAGTTGAGATAAGGTGACTCGTTTGGCTCTCACTGCGGAACTGCACTTGAGTTCCAGCAAGGAACTGGACATTTAGGAAATTGACCCCTCGTTCTTGGAATAGATAAAAGGGGCTGCTGAGTGCAACGAGTCACTGAAATTATGACATTGCCTCAGCAAGACAGCCGCTCATTGACCAAAAGGGAAGTGGAACTCAATTCCTTGAAACGTGGCCAGGCAGCCTTATCCAGAAGCCAGCGAGGACGACGTGGCTGAGGTCCACTTGCACTATCAGTTAAGAGTAACAGAAAATGATCAATGCCATAAAGTTCTGGCCACACATCCCAGGTAAAATCTAAAACAGCATCAGCTGAGCATAAGGACAAATCAATTTCAGTAAAAGTTCCAGTCTGGCTATGGAAATAAGTCATTTTATCAGAGATGAAAATACCCAACTCTTTGTCTTCCACTAAAGAGGCCAGCATGACATCTCGAAGGTTGGCCACACTGTTTCCCCACAGTAAATGGTGACCATTCATATCTCCTAGTAACAGAAAGGGAGAAGGAAGGGCACAAATAAGGCGTTCCAGATCCGCCCTTTCAACAGTAGCATTAGGAGGAGGGTAAAGACTCCATGCTGTTTACTGCTGATGTAAAAACATCCGTACAGCAAGAGCTTTCAGCGCAGTGGAGATGTCCAGATGACTGTATGGAATATCCTGGCGAAGGAAGATAGCAGCACCTCCATGAAGACCTTGGCCCAGCATAGGATCAGAATAAAGGCACAGTAGCCAGAAGGACCGGAATGGACAGCATCACCAACCATGGTCTCCTGGATGCAAATGCACAGAGGAGTAAACTGAGAGACAAGATGACACAGTTCCTCACAGTTAGCACACAAACCCCAACGATTGCACTGAATGATAGAACCCATGGTGGAAGGACGATGATTAAGTGCGGGACTACACCTGACAAGCGAGGGGGTTTGGATTGATGTTTATGAAAGCCCTTTGGAGGAGCCTGCCCAGCATCAGAAACCCTCACCCTTTGTCGAACACCCGAAGGCAAACGTGAAGACGAGGAAGTAAGATTTACAACACTCCTTCTTGGAGTGGGCATTTCATCTTTTTTGGAAGGTGGCTTGGGGGCCACCTTTGGATATATAAGACAGCCAATGCCCCCACCAGAATCCCCAGAAGTGGAAGTAGAGGCCACAGGACTCGAATTATCTGAGGAGGCCACCCTATGTTTCAGATCTGAAGCACCAACGAGCTGTCCAGCAACATCCCCAGGTGGGGACCGGACCAGAGGTGAACCATCAGCTTCAGCTATCGCCTGGCTAGATGCCTGAACCTGCTGGGCAGAGGGAATAGGATAGGTGTCAACACAAGGTTCGACACCAGAGACCTTAGGTGGCTGGTCTCCATGCTGAGAGGACCCTGATGAACAATGGTGACATTTGCCAAGTACAGAGGGAGCCTCGGACATACTAGGTAAGACAGGAGAAAGAGTCAGGTCAACGTGGACATCTGCCACCACCATAGAAGTGTGCAAGCCATCAACCACAGAAGTGGGGGGTGCAAACACTCGAAGTAACGGTCGGGCAGACATCATTCTCACAAACAGTACTAACCATGGGGAATGAATGAACGAATGAAGAAAATTGACTTGGCGGCGCAACAGCAAGGTCATATGCGGCCGAACACAAACAGGAAAAAAAAAGTCAACATAATGTAAAATCCATAAAAAGAGGAGACATAGAACACTCCAAAAATAAAAGACAAGGATAAGCTAAAAACACCATAAAGAATGTTATAAGAACACCAGTACAACATAAATTAAAACGAGTTGAGCGCAATGGCTTCCTCAGTAGGCCAGCATGAAGTAAAAAAGAGAATGTGCCTCCTTCTGCAGCACAAGCCTCCTCCCAAGCACCAAGGAGAGATGGTAGGACCCATCACCGGTCCGGCACCCTGAAAGTTACCGCCGATTAAGGTCCCCCAGACGGGGGCACTCCACAAGGATGTGCCATACCGTCAAAGGAACGAGGCAGTCATCACAGTAGGGAGGGGGCGCCCTCTCCATTAAAAATCCAAGGGTCAGCATAGTGTGGCCAATCCGGAGGCAGGTCAAGGCCGTCTCCCACTGGCGGGACATTCCCACATACCCTCCATCAACCAGTTCTTGACAAATACTGCGAAGCTTGTTAGACCCAATGGCATCCCACCTCCTCTGCCAACACGAACTCACAGCCACCATTGTGGCTGCAAGGAGATCCTCAAATGGGACATGGTAGTGAGGAGAGAATGGTCATGACGCAGCAGCTTTCGCCAAGGAGTCAGCTCGCTCATTGCCCACAACCCCCACATGGGCAGGGACCCAACACAGCTTTACAGAGTACCCACGCCTATGAAAAAGGTAGAGCCACTCTAGGATAGCCAAGACTAGGGGATGAGATGAGGAGGTACAATCGCGCTCATGATTCCCTGAGACACCTGGGGTGGAGGGTGTTTGGCCCGCTCTACTCTTACTGAACGACAGGTAGTTGAGTCAGACTTCCCTACCAACACAGTGAAGCTGAAAATGGAACCACTTCTTATAAACGAGAGATAATGGAAAAAGAGATGAGTGAGATATCAACAATAATGATGGACAGCTACACTGCACAGATGGTAATACAGCACGGAATAATTTTACTGAAATAATTCCACCTACTATTGATTACATAGAGCTTAAAAGATGAAGAGATATGTTACGTGGTTTGTTTTCCGCCATTCAACTACCCAACAATTTGCTACGGACGTGTGATTAATGCATTAGTAACTTCCTCAACATACTGCGGGTTTGCCTATTCGTTATTTAGCAATATTAAACATATTATAGAAATGTATGGATATTTCACAACATAATGGTAGTATGACCGAGTCCCTTTAAGTCGTCACACTGAGTGGATCACGTAATAACATTTCAGTACTATATTTGTTACACGTATCAGGTGTTCTACCCTTGTTATAAGTGATATTTTCACGACAAATAATGGTATTCGGGGTACTGAGACAAGCAAAGCAAAGAAAAGATGTTTACTGCAGGAATAGGAAACCATTTCTCATTTCATGTAATATCACTAAAGAGTGAGATCAAGGACAAGAAGTAGTGCAAATTGTGAAATATTTCCGGCTGATTGCGTCCGTTTTGGAGATTTGTATATTCTCTTTTAATCTAAAGATGGCTGAATAAGCGTATTTCTAGGCGAAAACGCTGAATATGCAACTTCCTCAAGTGTTCTTTAAGGTGATTGTAAAACACATTATATTATATTCAGAACTAAGAACACTTTTGTGAGGGTGAAAATGTCACATTTATGAAGGATAACAAGAAGTGATTGTAAAACACATTATATAATATTCAGAACTAAGAAGACACTTGTGAGGGTGAAAATGTCACATTTATGAAGGTTTACATGAAGTCGACTGACACGTAAAGAGAGCTAGCACCTTAGGTTTTTAAGAACAATAAGCTTGAAACATTGTGAGGAACACCGAAACACTTTAAGAACTTCGATTTTTTTTCTTTTCTCAAGCACAAGCAGTTTAAAATTACCTCGAGCCTCGTGGGGGTAAAAAAAAAAAAATGAAATTTTGCACAATATCAAGGATTCGGTTATACCAAAAACCACATTTCCATTAGGTAAAATCTTTGAATACTGTGATTCCTCTTGAGACGGAATTCTGGATTTTTAACTTCTGATATGTCGATTTTTTTTTTTTTTCCCCTTTGCAGTGATTTCATGGACAAGAAGTAGTGCAATTTATGAAATAGTTCCTGCTAATAGCATCCGGTTTGGAGGTGGGTCTGTTCTCTTTTAATTTAATGATGGCTGAATATGCGTAATTCTCGGCGAAAACGCTAAATACGCAACTTCTTCATATGCTCTCAAAGTTGATGGTAAAACACATTATGTTATATTCAGAACTAAGAAGACACTTGTGAGGGTGAAAATGTCACATTTATGGAGGATAACAAGAAGTCGACTGACACGGAAATAGAGCTGGCACCTTAGGTTTTTAAGAACAAAAAGCTTGAAACATTGTGAGGATCAAAACACTTTAAGATCATCGATTTTTTTTTTCTCCAGCACAAGTTTAAAATTACGTCGAGCTTCGTGGCAGGAAAGAGATAAATTCACAATATCAAGATTTCCCTTACACCAAAAACCATAATTCCTTAGGCAAAATCTTTCAATAGAGTGATTCCTCTTGAGACGAAATTCTGGATTATTAACTACAGATTTGTCGATTTTTTTTCCCGTAGCCTTGACTTCAAGAACAAGAAGTAGTGAAAATTGTGAAATAGTTCCGGCTAATAGTATCCGTTTTGGAGGTAGGTAAATTCTCTTTTAATCAAATGATGGCTGAATAAGAGTATTTCTCGGCCAAAAGGCTGAATATGCAACTTGCTCAAGTGTTCTGAAAGTTGATTATAAAACACATTATATAATATTCACAACTAAGAAGACACTTGTGACGGTGGAAATGTCACATTTGTGCTGGATAACAAGAAGTCGACTGACACGTAAAAAAAAGCTGGCACCTTAGGTGTTTAAGAACATAAAGCTTGAAAAATTGTGAGGATCACCGAAATAATTTAAGAACCGATTTTTTTTTCTCCAGCACGTTTAAAATTACGTCGAGCCTCGAGGCGGTAAAAAAAAAAAAATCAATATCAAGATTTATGTTACACCAAAAACCACATTTACTAGGGCAAAATCTTTCTATTCCGTGATTTCTCTTGAGACGAAATTCTGGATTATTAATTCTGATTTGACGATTTTTTTTCCCTTAGCAGTGAGTTCAAGGACAAGAAGCAGTGCAAATTGTGAAATATTTCCGGCTGATTGCTTCCGTATTGGAGGTTTGTAAATTCTCTTTTAATCTAATGATGGCTGAATAAGCGTATTTCTCGGCGAAAACGCTGAATATGCAACTTCCTCAAGTGTTCTTAAAGTTGATTGTAAAGCACATTATATTATATTCAGAACTAAGAACATTTTTGTGAGGGTGAAAATGTCACATTTCTGAAGGATTACAAGAAGTCGACTAAAACGTGAAGAGAGCTGGCACCTTAGGTTTTTAAGAACAAAAAGCTTGAAACATTGTGAGGATCACCTCACCGAGACAATTTAAAAACTTCGATTTTTTTTTTTCGTTTCTCGTCAAGCACAAACAGTTTAAAATTATGTCGAGCCTCGTGGCTTAAAAAAAAAAAAAAAAAAAAAACTTTTGTGCAATATCAAGGTTTCTGTTACACCAAAAACCACATTTCCTTAGGTAAAATCTTTTAATACTATAATTTTTCTTGAGACGGAATTCAACTTTATTAACTTCTGATTTGTCATTTTTTTTTAATTCCCTTAGCCGTGACTTTAAGGACAAGAAGTAGTGCAAATTGTGAAATAGTTCCGGCTAACAGTATCCGTTTAGGAGGTAGGTCTAATCTCTTTTAATATAATAATGGCTGAAAAAGCGTATTTCTCGGCGAAAACGCTGAATATGCAACATGATCAAGCGTTCTCAAAGTTGGTTGTAAAACACATTATATAATATTCAGAACTAAGAAGACACTTGTGAGGGTGAAAATGTCACATTTATGAAGGTTTACACGAAGTCGACTGACACGTAAAGAGAGCTGGCACCTTAGGTTTTTTAGAACAATAAGCATGAAACATTGTGAGAGACACCGAAACACTTTAAGAACTTCGATTTTTTTTTCTTTTCTCAAGCACAAGCAGTTTAAAATTACGTCGAGCCTCATGGGGGTAAAAAAAAAAAAAAATGAAATTTTGCACAAGGGTTCAGTTACACCAAAAACCACATTTCCTAAGGTAAAATCTTTGAATACTGTGATTCCTCTTGAGACGGAATTCTGGATTATTAACTTCTGATATGTCGATTTTTTCCCCTTTTTCCGTGATTTCATGGACAAGAAGTAGTGCAGTTTATGAAATAGTTGAGGCTAATAGCATCCGGTTTGGAGGTAGGTCTGTTCTCTTTTAATTTAATGATGGCTGAATATGCGTATTTCTCGGCGAAAACGCTAAATATGCAACTTCCTCATATGCTCTCAAAGTTGATTGTAAAACACACTATGTTATATTCAGAACTAAGAAGACAATTGTGAGGGTGAAAATGTCACATTTACGAAGGATAACAAGATGTCGACTGACACATAAATAGAGCTGGCACCTTAGGTTTTTAAGAACAAAAAGAATGAAATATTGTGAAGATCACCGAAACACTTTAAGAACTTGGATTTTTTTTCTCTCTAGCACAAGTTTAAAATTACGTCGAGCCTCGTCGCGAAAAAAAAACATCAAGATTTATGTTACACCAAAAACCATAATTCTAGGTAAAATCTTTCAGTACAGAGAGTCCTCTTGAGACGAAATTCTGGATTATTAACTTCTGATTTGTCGATTTTTTTTTCCACTAGGCAGTGAGTTCAAGGACAAGAAGCAGTGCAAATTGTGAAATATTTCCGGCTGATAGCGTCCATTTTGGAGATTTGTAAATTCTCATTTAATTTAATGGTGGTTGAATAAGCGTATTTCTCGGCGAAAACGCTGACTGTTCAACTTCCTCAAGTGATCTCAAAGTTGATTGTAAAACACATTATATTATATTCAGAACTAAGAACACTTATGTGAGGGTGAAAATTTCAGATTTATGAAGGATAACAAGAAGTCGACTGAAACGTAAAGAGAGCTGGAAGCCTTAGGTTTTTAAGAATAAAAAGCTTGAAACATTGTGAGGATCACCGAGACAATTTAAAAACTTCGATTTTTTTTTTTTCGTTTCTTGTCAAGCACAATCAGTTTAAAATTATGTCGAGCCTCGTGGATTTAAAAAAAAAAAAAAAACTTTTGCACAATATCAAGGTTTCTGTTACACCAAAAACCACATTTCCTTAGTTAAAATCTTTTAATACTATGATTCTTCTTGAGACGGAATTCTATTTTATTAACTTCTGATTTGTCGATTTTTTTTTTATTCCCTTAGCCGTGACTTTAAGGACAAGAAGTAGTGC
>JAGKTI010010458.1:0-14607 GCA_018397915.1 Birgus latro
AGGTGGGTGGGGATGGAGTGGAATGGGTGGGTGGGTGGAGGGTAGGGTGGGGTGGGTAGGTAGGTGGGTGGGCAGGACTGTTAAGTGGGTGGCAGAGGTATGAGTGGGTGGCAGAGGTATGAGTGGGTGGGTGGGCTGTGTCAGGTGGGTGGGCTGTGTCGGGTGGGTGGCAGGGTGGGTAGGGTAGGGCAGGGCAATATGGGCAGGGTGGGTGGGCAGGGTCAGGAAAGGTGGATGAGTGAATGGGGGTGGGGGTAGTGGTCATTTGTGGTAGGTGGGATGCATAAATGGTGCGGATGGTTGGGTAGGTGGGTTGGTAAGCGGGTTGACTGAGTGGATGGGTTGATTGCGTGGTTTTGGGAGATGGGATGGGTGGGTAGTTGGAAGAAGTTGGGTGGGGTGGATGGGTGTACATAGGAGTACATAGGAAAGCAAAACAGCAACAGACCTTATGGTCCTTTCGAGGCTGTTTGTTGCAGAGTAGACTATGACTACAAGATCTAACTCTACATGCTGAATGATAAAGATAGTAAAGCAAGAAGGCTCTCCCCGCCTCCAGACCCTCCAGTTAAAACTGGCAAGAAAAAGTGGGAAAGACCACCATGCAGCATGGGAAAACTGACATGGAAATTTCATAGCAAAGACTGAAAAGGAAAAGCTACATTATATAATACATTATCTATGAGCTACCAGTATGAATAACCTGAAGGAGAAAGTAGTAAAGTATAATGAATAATCGAATAAATAAATAACGCATGACACCATGTACGGGTACACTGAGTTAACGGGGCGTCTGTGGACGATGAGACTGTAGACATAACAACGTGAATACAGTAATCCCGTGGTCTCAGTTGGACTCTGCGGGAATTCAAAGGAAACAGATACACGTGAATATAGCTAATAATCCCGTGGTCTCAGTTGGATCTGCAGGAGTTCAAAAGTTACAGATGCACGTAAATATAGTGATCCCGTGGTCTCAGTTGGACTCTGCGGGAAGAAACTTAAAACAATATCACCGTGCATATATTTGCATTTAGTAAATTGATCCATGCTCTAAAAGAATAGATGGGGGTGGGATGGATGGGGTGGATGGGTGGGTGGGTGAACAGGGTTGGTGCGTGGGTGAGCATGGTGGGTGAATGGGTAGACAGGGATGGTGGGTGGGGTGGTGAACAGGGTTTTTATGTGGGTCATCAGGGTGGCTGGGTGGGCAGACAGGGCTGGTCGGTGGGGTGGATGGGTGGGTGAATAGGGTTGGTAGGTGGGTGAGCAGGGTGGGTGGTAGGTAGTCAGAGTTGGTGGGTGAGTGAGTGAGGGGGTGAGTTGACAGGGTAGATCAATAGATGGGCAAGGTGGACAGGGTTCATGGGTGGTTGGAGTGGGAGAGCAGTAGTTATGTAGGTAGGTGGGCAAGTGGTTTTGTGGCTGGGTGGCACGGGTGGGTCGGAGAGTGAAGTTTGTGGTTGTGCGGATGGCTGCGTGGCTTCCTGAAAGACAAAGCAGGAGACGGAATTAAGCTGCCAGTTGATGTGGTATTTCCAAGGCAGATCACGAGAAAAGGAAGAAAGAAGAGTAATGAAGAACTGGCACGAAGCCAGAAAATGGTTATATAGAACTAAGGTAGAATGTAGCATGGGAATTAATCAAGATAAATGTAATTTATCAAGAGGCTATAGATTCGGAGTTGACAGATTCGGCGTTGATACATTCGACGTTGACGGGTTCGGCGTTGGCACTCAGCGTTGATAAATTCAGCGTTGAGAGATTCAGTGTTGGCAGAGTCAGCAGCAGCAGAATCAAAGTATGTGGGAGACTATCTAAAGCAAAGTATATAAGATGTAGTCTATACTTTGATATACAGGGCAATGGAATTACAAACCCCCACCATCCCCTCCCTTTTAGTCGCCTCTTACGACACGCAGGGAATACGAGGGTAGTGGTATATTTCCCCTTTACACCGGGAATCCCCATACCCCAGGGGGTAAAAGTAAGGAAACATCAAAAATATTCAGAGGGAACGAATAACAGAATTGTGTCATTAAAGGTAAGGGGGTATACTTATATGGAAGATTCTGCTGACTGAGGCACGGACGAACTGAGTTTTTGAGGCATTAAAAAGTAAAAAGATCCTTTTGCTCCAAGTTGAGATAAAAGACAACTTCGAGGAATCTCATCCTGTGGATGCTGTTGTGTTTATTGTGGTAGGTGCTGTGACAAGCAGGGAGAAGAATGACGGGAAGGAATGGACAGAGCTATATGTACAGTACTGTGGAGCTTAGAAGGTGGACTCATCAGCGTATAAGAACACAAATCACTGATCAATATTAGGAACAGAGCAGGTGAAATGACAAAACACTGAGGAATACCACTGCTGAGAGAATTTCAAGAACAGTGTGGCCGTGTACAACTGCATCTTAGAACGGCCGGAGAGGAAACCTGAGATGAAAACACAGAAAATGGATACGATCTGTGGGAGAGGAGTTAGAAATCAATGATTTAAGCCAGACTCTGCCAAAATGCACTGAGAAGTCTAGCACAACAACAAAGATTTCACAACATTTAGAAAAAAGGATGACTAAGTATCTGATAGGAATGGAAGATCGTCACTGTATATGGCTGGTGAATGTTTTGTTCATGCCAATGTTCCAGTGAGTATAAAACAGACATGTCTACGAGTCACATTCTTCGAGTTTTAAGTCAAGTCTCGAGTCTTGCTTACCACGTAGAGGTGTATTGTACGCTGGGACTTAGGAAGTGAATAATGGATTACTAGCGCCAAGTATCAAAGACCACATGACAGTAATTATAAGATATATGGATAACAATGGAACAGAAACGGGAAATTATTTTGGCGTAGAAGTAGCCTCGGCATAGAAGGGGTCTTGATACAGAAGTGGTCTTGGTGTAGAAGTGGTCTTGGTGTAGAAGTAGTCTTGGTGTAGAAGTGGTCTTGGTGTAGAAGTGGTCTTTGTGTAGAAGTGGTCTTGGAGTAGAAGTGGTCTTGGAGTAGAAGTGGTCCTGATGTAGAAGTGATCTTGGTGTAGAAGTGATCTTGGTGTAGAAGTGGTATTGATATCGAAGTGGTCTTGGTACTGAAGTGGTTTTGGTGTTGAAGCAGTCTTGGCACAGAAGTAGAAGTGGTCTTGGCACAGGAAGTGGTTTTGAGGTTGAAACAGTTTTGGCACTGAAGTGACTGGGCGATGAAGTGGCTTGAAACTGAAGTGGTATGGCGATGAAGTGGCTTGACACTGAAGTGGTATGACGATGAAGTGGTTTGAGGAATGAAGCAGCTTGGTGAAGAAGTGGTTTGGCGAAGAAGTGACTAAAGGTCAGTTGGCTGAAGTCTCGATCCTGGACGGGAGAAAGGGTCGATGTCAATGGGAGGTCCTAAAACTGCTCGTGCCATGAAACGAAATACCTAACCTGACAGGAGGGGATATTAAGGCCGGAAAAAAAAACATGGAAATATAAAAAAGGGAGGTAGGGCAGAAGAGAACGTATCAACAACCATATGAGACTAATTCAAAACGAAGATATTATATGACTAGATTTGGAACAGAGAATGGGATGATTTACAAGTGGTTTTGGTATAGAAATGGTCTAGCGTTGAAGTGGTCTTGGCACTGAAGTGATCTTGGAGAAGTGGTCTTGACATTTAAGTGATCTTGAGTAAAAGTGGTCTTGGCAGAGGTGGTCTTGGAGTAGAAGTAGTCTCGGCACTGAAGTGGTCTTGGCACAGAAATGGTCTTGGAGTAGAAGTAGTCTTGGCACTGAAGTAGTCTTGGAGTAGTAGTCGTCTTGGCGTAGAAGTGGTCTTGGCATTGAAATGGTCTTGGCACAGAAGTGATCTTGGCACAGGAAAGGTCTTAGCATAGAAATGGTCTTGGCATAGAAAAGGTCTTGACACAGAAATGGTTTTGGTATGGAGGTGGTCTTGCCACTTAAATGGTCTTACACTGAAGTGGTCTTGGCATTGAAGTGATCTTGGCTTGTCACTGAAGTTGTTTTGTCTCTGACGTTGTCTTGGCGTTCATGTGGTGTGGCGTTGAAATAGCTTGGTGATGAAGTGGCTTCGCGTTGATATTGCTTGATGATGAAGTCATTTGGCTGTGAAGTGGCTTGGCGATGAAGTGGCTTGGGGACAAAGTGACTTGGTAATAATGTGGTTTGACTAGTCAGTCGGTTGAAAGGCGTGATCCGGGAAGGGAGGAAGAATCAGTGTCAATGGGAGGTGCTTAAACTATTCAAGTCATGAAACCAAATGCCTAATCTGGTAGATGTAGAAAGAATACAAAAGCCGGACGAAACACGGAATATGAAGAAGAGAGGTAGGGGAGATGAGAAGAAGAGAACAGCAAGGAAGACTGAAGACAAAAAGGTCCATTTTAGTCATCTCTTACGACAAGCAGTGGTAATCAAAACAGCAAATTCCAAAGCTGATTATATTACCACACAGAAAAATCTTAAGCAGATATTATTATGACATGCGCTTAAGTGACCAAGCATAGCCTATCTAGTCTTAGGGCTTTGGTTTTTGATTTATGGCTAATTATTTCAGATGTACAAGTAATTTCAACACTTAGTTACACAAACGTAAAAATATTTTTTTCTGTCATACAATGTAGCAGTTTCTAATGGCACCATTCTCCAAAATCTGCTTACTTAATGCTTAAGTATCTCAATGAATGCCAACACATAGTTATACACAACTTTTATAAACCTTTAGATTTTATTTTTGTTAACTTTTAGATTTAAAAAAAATAAATAAATAAAATCATTTTTTAGCAAAAAAAAAATCAATGATTTAATCGTATTAAATCAGTTTGATTTAATCAATGCCAACCTTGCCTAGAAGGTATGATCAGGAAAAGAGCGAATATTGATGAGATGCAGTTTGGGTTTATGACAGGCTAAGGGACCACTTGTGTCACAGTCATTGTCCGACAGTCTCAGCAAAAATATATTGGAAAGTAAAGGAGGCTGCACGTTGTTTTTGTTGATGTGGAGAAAGCATTTGGCAGAGCCCCTAGGGATATGGTGAAGTGGGCAATGAGAAAGCCTGGGACTGAGGAGTGGCTGGTTCGTTTGGTTATGGCTATGTATGTGGGTGCTCACACTCATGTGAGTGTAAATGGAGATTTCAGTGACGAATTTTCCGTGAATGTTGGATTGCATCAGGGGTCAGTCTTGAGTCCCTTATTGTTTTTCATGGTGCTCGAAGCTCTCTCGCGTGACTTCAGATATGGACTTCCATGCTAGATGTTGTATGCAGATTACTTGTTGATTCCAGAGAATGAAAGGGAGACAGAGGAAAGATTTAAGAAATGGAGTGATAGAATGGGGCACACGGGTTTAAGAGTATATGAGGATAAAACAAAAGTGATGGTATCTAGGACTGGTGGCAGTACTGTCAAAACTGAGGGAGAGTGGTCATGTGTGGTTTGCCACAAAGGTATGGGAAATAATTCCATCTTGTGCAGTGTCTGTGATACGTGGGTGCAAGATGTAGTGGTCTTAGAGGTAGACTACGAGATAATGCTAATTTCATGTGTGCGGTGTGTAGGGGAAAGCATGGACAGATTGTCTGGTGTGAAAGGATTGATACTGCAGGAGGGTCTCTTGAGTGTGTGGAAGAGTTTTGTTATTTGAGAGACATGGATAGAGTGAGGAGTGGCTGGAAGAAGTTCAGGGAGCTGTTGCCTCTCCTAACATTGAGAGGGCTCTCCCTCTGTGCAAGATCTTTGTATGCAGCATGCGTTAGGCGTGTGATTCTGTATGGTAGTGACAGCTAGGCAGTAAAGGAAGAGTATATTTGTGGGTTCAAACGCACGGAAATGATAATGACTACATGAATATGTATTGCGTCTTTGAATTCGAGGCGTGGGGAGGCTATGATGATGATTAAAGAGTTGAGAGGAAGGATGGAACTGGGGTGTATTGGTACTGTGATGAGAAGAAGTGGAATGAGATGGTTTGGGCATGTTGAGAGGATAGAGGATGAAAAGTGGGTGCGAAAGGTGAGAAGTGTGAACGCTGGGGGCAGGGTTGTTAGAGGCAGACCGGAAAAGATCTGGGACGAAGTCATAAAGTGTGACCTCAGGGATAAGAGACTGAACAGGGAGACTGCCAGAGATCGAGGAGTGTGGAGAGCTGCCCTTAGGTGACCAAGGGCGACGCATGCGAGCATGTTGGAGGCCTTATGAATGACACGAAACGAAGGTATCTTTACCCTACTTTAAGATTTTAAGTTTATGAAAGAATAGTATTATAATGTATCTGTGATTTACTTAGATAATACTTTTGTGTTGCGGTGGGTGATATACCTGTATGTATGTATAATCTTATTTCCTCTTCCAGTTGCTCTATCTATGTATTGCCAGACGCCTTAATCCCGTAAAGGGTGGCCACAAAGAAATCGCCTCAATGTCGCCCTGTCTCCCGCCATTTCACTGCCCTGCTCCCCCTCTCTCATATACCTCTCCACTCCAGCCCTCCATCTCATCCTTGGCCTCCCCCTCCCTCTCCCCCCCCCTCCACTTCACTCACATACACTCTCCTCGTCAGTCTCTCACTCTCCATCCTCTCCACATGGCCAAACCACCTCAATGAGTTTCTCCTAACGCTTCCTATCACATCCACATCAACAACACAACGCTCCTTCACATCCTCATTTGTCAGTCTGTCTCTCCATATGACTCCACAGGCTCCTCTCAAATAACTCATTTCCACTGCTCTCACTCTTGATTCGTCCCTCCAACAAGGTCCAAGCTTCACTTCCATACGTTAGAGTTTGTATCACAATACTGTCATGTAGGAACTTTTTCACTTCCATGCTCACTTCTCTGTTCCTTATCACGGTTCTCAAGAAACCAGCAACCTTTCCTCCTTGTTGTACCCTTTCGAGCACTTCACCCTCTAAACTTCCATCCTTACTCACCGCACTACCCAAGTACTTAAACGCACTCACATTTTCCATTTCCTCCTCACCCAGCCTCATTGTACATTCACTGACTTCACTACTCTCGAAGACCATAACTTTACTCTTCCCTACATTCACCTTTAGATTCCGCTTCTTACATACTCTCCCAAACTCATCCAGTTGTTAAACTCCATTAATATCATGCAGCCACACAGTTACTAGTGTGGTGTGCAAATATTCTGTTCCTGTGGTGCACTACTGACAGTTACACTACACCTTCTTCAATAATGAATACTAGTTATGAAATGTCATTCACTTTCAGGTCAAGTCCTGTAATATGCTGGCTGTAAAGATGGAGGAAAAACAGAGGTGATGATGTTCACTTGTACCACAACAGTCCCACTGGAGGACAATGTGGATGGGCTGCCACTTTTGAGTGTCCAGGGATTAGTACCGGAAGGTCATGAAGAAGGACGTCCATCAATACACCCACAGCAAAGAGTATTGCAATACCATCCATTTTTAAACAATTAGTTTAAGGTAAGAGAAAACAAGTAATGCTTTCTGCTCAGTTAGTACCCTATCTGATGGCCCAGCCTATATTGTTTATCACCATTTGCAGATGTTTTGGCATGGAATCAGACAGAATACGAAAATATTGCACATTAAAGTCTTGTATCCATATAATCTTCCTGCTTCTGTCAGTTGGGGCAGGTATTCTTACAATGAGGCATCCTGAAAATAAGGTTCAGTTTCATATGAGTATGCAACCAATCGTTTTCAGCTGAATGCAGGTCTGAGGTGCTTCAGGGCCATTGCTATCTTGATTATTGTTTTCACTGATCTCTCTCTCCGTCTCTCTCACCCCCCCCCCCCCCTCTCTCTCTCTCTCTCTCTCTCTCTCTCTCTCTCTCACACACACACACACACACACACACACACACAATAGCATTACGAACGCACGGACCCACGTATCGACAGATCAATCACTTTATGCCTCCTCCACCACAGGCGAGCAGAAGCCTAATAAAATCCTGGCCAGAAGATCCTGTTATAGTCAAGATGGAGGGTGCAAAGTTCGCCCCACCCTTACCTATGGGGGGTTGTTGTCTGGTAGTCACCCAAACTCGAGGCACTGAACAACTTATATTTAAGACGTCTAGTTTTTCAGTAAGGACTGGAAGCTGTTTGTTTACCCATTCAAGTTTTCCATCATTTAGCAAATTAAAAACAGATCCCAATGAATTAATCATGATATCCACTACCTTACTGAGGCCTCTTGTGGCAATGTGTCTTGGTGATGATGGAGTCAAGCACTGAATGCCCTTAGAATTGTTGAATACTAAAGCCGAAATTAATGGGATTATTCGCGTTTGAATTTTCTGTTTCTCACGTTTCATAATAACGTCCTTACAAGGTCTAAAAGATGTAACCTTGAATTCTTCCCGACAATCATGCTATAATTCAGTCATTCTAAGATTAAATTTATTCTAAGTTTAGTAATGATGGACATAGTGATGAGCGACGTACAACTGATTGCGATGGATGTGACCTGTGAGCCATACATTAATTATCTCTGGTTTATTTGCTTCTGAGGTAAATGGACCATTCCTGCAAAATGTTAAGACATGGTTGCGCGAAATTCCATGAGCCCAAGGTATGAGGTAGGTATATAGGCAAATTAATCAAACTGACATCGGACAATACTGTATACTGACCAGAAATGGGTTAGAGATTTTTGTCAAAATAAACAAACTATCTATATGCCTAGAGTCGTACGCATGACAAAAAGGGCCAGTTCAGGTCTATTCAGGTTCTGCTAAGGACACTTCAGGTTCAGTCAAGCTCATCACATTCTCTCCCACACAGTCACAGCAATTTCGTTTTATTCATACCACTGCTCTATTCAAGTTACTTAGGGCCGCCTACTTAGATTCTTTCACATCTATACAGAGCCAGTTAATCAGTGGATATCCATTTTTTTGGGGGGTGGGGGTGGGGGGGGAGGTATAATAGCCATACCGAGAAGTCGTCATAGCACTTCTGGACAATTTACATATTACCAGGTCTAATCAAAAGAAGTAATCCATAAAGCTCGGGGAAAGATTTTTTCCCCCCTTGAGAATCGAGGTAGAATCGATCCCTTTAAAAAACCTCCTTTAGCCTCATGAAATAGAAGTATATATCACAATGACCGTGAATATCCATTTACTTAGCTACCTTTTTACATGCGTGTACATGGCGATAACAGCATAATTAACACTTGACAAAGATGACAATGTTAAATGCATGCAGTAATCTCGTTATATAACTACTGTATCTTCAAAATTAAAAAAATATTTACTAAATTATTCCAGACCTAAATAAATAATTTTAAATTACTAATTTCTCATGTAATCCGTGATTCACTGTCCTCAAATATGCCCACTATCTTCAAAATAGCACATAATGCTTACGAAATTATCGGAAACTTATGTAAAAACTTTTAATGTACTAATTTCTCACATGTTTCGTACTTCTTTGCCTAAAATATACCAAGGATACAATATAACACTGCAGCACTTATAGCAGAAACAAAGTTACCCTCTCGAACCTTGATGAGGGAGTGTATGACAAGTAGGGAGAAGTAAGAAGTAGGGACAATTACAGACAGCCTCAGACAGACTTATATATTAAAAATCGTCAAACTGGTTTTTGTCTGTGCCGACAAAACTGGTGCGGTACATATACGTCACCTGAGGCATCACCTTGGAATCTGATGCAGTACATAATACGGTACTTGAGGCGGAGAGTTAAGAGATCAAATCATGGGAACGACAGAAATAATATTCGTGACAGTCAATTTACATCAACTACCTGTGGTTGCTGCCATAGGCAGTCCGACATCCTTGGGCCCTATCTTTCAATCTGTCACTGCAAGGTCGGCGCTCTCAGGAGTATAAGTAACAAGGGAAGTTGTGAAGTGAGTCGGTAGCCCCTATCAGCAGAATAGTGATCTAGCAAGGTCGTTAGGGATGGGCTTCGAGGTCATCATCCCAGGGTTGGTGATCTGATTTCAGTAATGGGTTGACACAAGTAACATGCAGAGAACAACAGGGTTTCCGAGTCAAGCTAATGTCACATAAGACATATAGCACCTACATAACTTGGGCATAAAAAAGTGCCACTTGTGTATGTGTAGAAGGAAAACTAAGTAATCTGCTGTCGATCTGGTGCACGGATTGGAAGAGGTCGATACTCCATATACCTGGAACTTGGATGGTGTGCAGACATGGCCTCACATGAAAATGATAATGTATACACACACAGAAAGATAAATTGCAACATGATGACTCTTTATTTCACTGCCTTACTGAAGAAAAGGAAATTCACAACGAAACAGAAAGGAAAAGCAGCCCAAAACAGAGGCAGCTAGGGAGCAGTTCCATAGTAGTCTGGCAGAATTAAGCAGAACATCATTAACTCACAGATGACTAGAATTTGAACGTGCATCAAGAGAATTTTCATGACTCATAAAATTAGCATAATGAGTAACCTGAGTCAAGAACACAGCCACAGAAAATGAATTAACATTCATTCATTCATCATCCAATCCTACATTGCCCCATGAGGAGCGTAGGAGCCCGGGGCTTGGCAAGTTGGTACTGACATTTAAGGTGAGTGACCAGCCTCACTCATCCCTGAGTGGCATTACGTGAGCAATAAACCCCAACCATCCCTTGGATATAAACCTTCACCGGCTCAATCCGACTGGAGTGCCGTAATTACTCATTAAATCACCAAGCGCCAAAATTTGGTTATATGGTTACCACACAGCGTAGTAAATGGTTTCCTGGTGTACAGGAAATAATATGATTTGTCACTCAGTGTAGCATCACCCACAGGCAGAAGGGAGAGGAAAGAATGAAGGAAAGAAAGGCAGAAGAGGGAGTGTAAAGTCACCCGTAGGCAGAAGGACGAGGAAAGAATGAAGGAAAGAAAGAAAGAAGAGGATGGATGGAAAGAAGGGTGGAGACGATAGGGCAGACACCCGTGAGCAGCACTACATCCAGTGAATGGATGGTGAGCGCCCCCACCTAGAGCATAACCGAGAGGACCGTGGCAGCTTGGAGAACCGCCACTCGCATACAGTCAGTACAGCCAACAAAGCAGGCCCTCCGTGGAGGGGGGGGGGGAACTATGTGAAAACCCCATATAATATTACAAAAGGGAAAAAAGAAGGAGATAAAAACCCAAAAGGAGGCGCCCATGCATGGAGGTGGAGGGGTAAAAAAAAAAAAAAAAACTGATCTGACCATACGGACAAGCCTTAGAATACGGCGGGAAACCAAACAGAAAAACAACCTGCACTAAACTGAGTGGAACGGGGCTGAATGAAACCAGGGATATAAACTACTACTACTAATAATAATACATAAAAGCACATATAAAGATGGTGCTGCCAACAACAGTCTGATCGTCACCAGTGGAATAAATGCCCACTGGCAGAGACAGATTTCTGGTCATCCTCTTTCTGGATTTAGGCGAAACCTTTGTTGTCTCGTGGACATCTGAGAGACCTTCGACCGAGCCTGGCATAAATCTTTACCTCCAGAAATTTCCTGCTAAGAGTTCTGTTGTACCTTAAATCTCGAGTTTTTCATTTGGTCATATTGCAGTTGCTGCTGTAGAGGGCTGCTGCTCTACTATAGCAGTGGTTACCAAAATTTTCAGGTATCTTCATTCTGTTGACAGAATACGATAACATCAGGGGCAGCCATCAAATCTGAACTTGAAGCAATGCAAATTCGTTCAAATGAGCATTTTCGATATAAAGTTTTAACAGTTCTAGTAATTAAACATGAAAAATGGTGGCCTCGGTGGCACTGGCCACCCCTGAAACATTACTGGCTACCCCAGATTTCCGAGGAAACACAACTAGATCCCATTCAATTCTCCTTGGGCCACCCTACAAATAGACTTGGCCCCCTCTTGCCTACTCCATCTAAAAAAAATCGTAGCTACGCCCCTGGGCTAAACTCACTGACTCACTATGGCCTCTCTCTTCACCTTATTGTTGCATTTCTGTCTCTGTGGTCGCCACTACAAAAGTGGTTACTGTTTTGAACTCTCTGCCTGTATCCCTTCCCAATTATGGTGTTTTTGTTGTTACGATTTATCCACCTGACACAGATCAGAGTGAAAGCGGGCCCGCCAGTGAAAAAACTGAAGGTGGAGTGAAAAGGACTAGCTGGTGCTAGTCGGCATACTGAACTTGAGTATAGCATGGACGACGTATTCTAAAATGGCGACGTCGTCGGCGAGGCTCTGGCTGGTCACAAGCAGGCAGTCAACATGGTGGTCTTCGAACTGGAGGCGGTCGAAGAGCAGGCAGTCAACATGGTGGTCTTCGAACTGGAGGCGGTCGAAGAGCAGGCAGTTGAGGGAGTCAGCGACATCTTGGAAATTAGCCTCAAGAAAACGATCTTTGCACTCGAAGATCTTGTTGCGTGAGAGTGACTCGAGGTGGGTGTGAGTCTTGGCGGGAAGGGGCGGAATGTGGGCCAACAAACGCTGACATCCTTCGGCGGGGGTGGTGCAGGCAAAAGATGGAGACATGGGATGGTCAGTCACCATCTCATCAGTTGGAGGTGGCCTGGCTTTTTTCTTCCCCTTCGTCTTCTTCTTCTTGCGTGGCTCGCCATCAGCAGCAGGTGGTGGATTCGGGAGGGGGGGGGGGGTCCTCTCCGTCCCGGTGGATGGAGGGGACGGGAGGAGCCCCTTCTTGGGCTACTGAGGGCGAGCAGCGGGAATCATCAGGGGGTGTAGGATCGGCGGTAACCGGGGGGGGGGGGGGGGGGGGGGGGGGGGTGCAGAGGTGGTTGTGACGGCGGCAGCAGTCTCTGTTGAGGGGAGCGTATAGCTGCAACCTTTTCCACAGTGTTGTGCGGGGTTTGGGAGGCTGCAGCTTAGGGGCATGACGCTCCTGATGAGGGGCAGGATGTGCATCACAGGCGAAGCATTGTGGGATGACAATGCGTGGAAGCCCGTTCTTCTCAAATATCTGTGGAAGAAGAACAAGCATCGCAGCCTTGTCACCGCCGCAGAATGCCTGTGCCGTTGCGATGCACATGGTGACGACTGTGTCAATCTCCCCATTACATCGAGGATCCCTGGGCCAGCGACCCCAGGCCGCAGGACGCTGCCGTGCATGAGCAGAGTCCTGCACAGCTGCGCCTCCCGGCCCGGTGATGTCAATAGCCTCGGGACGGGACCCTTCGGTGTCTGTTGGAGACGGAACACAATCGACTTGCCCTCGCACAACGAGCGCTTCCGGCCTCGTGAAGTGGAAGTAACGATCCTCAGGCAGTGTACAAATACATCAGCGCCGGATGAACCCATACCCCACCTTCACGTTGTACCACTTCACTGTGCCCGAGATGGTCTGGGCCCGTGGCGACTAGAGACCTGCATTATTAGACCCCCCCCTCAATGGGTCGAAGGCTGGAGCAGGTGAAGAGGCCATCGCTGGTTGTGTTGCTATCACTGCTGCTGCACCAGAACTGAATTACTGTGGGCAGACAGCACCTATGTAAATGTATACTGCCATCCCTTTTCTGTTCGACTTTACTAGCTACAGGAGTTAATCGATATTCTCAGTACATAAGGTACACAAGTGGTTAACTATGAGACTGACTTCTTCAAGCCTCCTTTACCTCCACTAGTGCATTTCAGGATTTTAAAGACGATATGTCCACGCACTTTGAAATAAACAGTTCTTGATTTTGACTTTCTTTTGTTTTGCTCGGTCTGGAAGGAACTTTTTTTTTTCAGGATTTCACCCGTTGGGTGTTTCACTTTTGCAAAGCAACAAGTAGGCTACGAAAGTTTGCTGCTAGGGGATAGAGAAAATAAGGAAATCGGATCAGAAAGGGAAATGCTAATTAATTTGTGTGTGTATGTATGTGTATAGTGCGTGTCTGTGTGGCGATGTGACCGTGTATTTTGTTCTTCACAATCTTTCTGTTCATCTTCCAACTTTTTACTGCCCCATCGGGAGCATAGCGGTCTGGGTCTAACCTACTTATTCCTGACATTTAAGGAGATAGTCAGCTGCACATCCCAAAATGGCATTATGAAAGCAATAAACACATGTAAACCCTCATGGGCAATATCCTGTAGGAGCAGCTTAACTCACTAGAACACCGAAAGTCCATCTGATTATATGGTTACCACCCAACTTAGGGAACCCTTTGGTTTATCATTCAGTGCAGAATCACATGCAGGTAGCACTACATCACATGAGTGCATGATGGACGCCCCAATTTGTGTTAGTTGTTGAGCTTTCAAGGAGTTGCATTACCCTGTGGGCACTGCACGTGAAATGTGTGTGTGTGTGTGTGTGTGTGTGTGTGTGTGTGTGGGTGTGTGTGTGTGTGTGTGTGTGTGTGTGTGGGTGTGTGTGTGTGTGTGTGTGTGTGTGTGTGGGTGTGTGTGTGTGTGTGTGTGTGTGTGTGTGGGTGTGTGTGTGTGTGTGTGTGTGTGTGTGTGGGTGTGTGTGTGTGTGTGTGTGTGTGTGTGTGGGTGTGTGTGTGTGTGTGTGTGTGTGTGTGTGGGTGTGTGTGTGTGTGTGTGTGTGTGTGTGTGGGTGTGTGTGTGTGTGTGTGTGTGTGTGTGTGGGTGTGTGTGTGTGTGTGTGTGTGTGTGTG
>JAGKTI010010458.1:15530-28479 GCA_018397915.1 Birgus latro
AGAAAGAGAGAGAGAGAGAGAGAGAGAGAGAGAGAGAGAGGATCAGAACTATAAGCTGAGTGAGGTCTCCTACTTCCTTATCGTCTAAATGTTGTGAAGTACTACCAGAAATTTTATGTAACCCTCTTTAATTGGGCTTAGATGGGGGAGAATAAGAGAGTGACCATTGCGCAATTGTGGGTTAGTCTCGTGGGAGTATCCACGAGGAAGAGATCGGACAGATTTACCTCACCACCCACTGATTGTCTGTCCTGTCTTTCTAACGGGCAGAAGATTAACCCTTTCATGGTCGAGGAAACTCTCTCATTGTGTTCGATTAACATCTGCAGAAGAATTAATTCAGTGCAGAGAGCAGTGCAGAGAGAATCATATTAACTTAGCCTGAGAAAGGTAACACTTTCGCGACTGTCCCTCTCTTGATTTACACCTCAGGCATTCTATTCTAGTTGATCCCAGGCGATTTTATCCAGTTGACAGTTATATAATCCTGAGAGTGTCAAGAAAGAAACCTATGTTGGGCGTTCGTAAATACTGCTGAAAAAAAAAAAAACTCATTCATCTTACAATTTCAGGAGTTTGATTGATGAAATAGCCTAAATAAGCAAATCAGAGTGACATAAAACGTTCTCTGACGATATACAAAATTCCGGTTCCACAAAATGAAAAGGTTGATCTTTGTTTAATATAACGAAAAACTGTAAGCAAACGCTAGAGAATTTAACTGGCAGGAGGGTTACGACAGCGCATTTGATTGGATCCTGCCCTAGTCTTCATGGAAATTTATCTGGCAGTCTGAAAAGAAGAAATTTGTGTACAGACGTCCCCAGGAACAGTGATTTTTGAGGTAAGCAATTTTGTCCTTCCTTGGGCTCTTAGGTGTGGCTATGTCCTCCCCTTTTCCTCGAGATTCTTGTTACCTTCAGGCGAGTTTACTGAGCTTGGCTAAAGCTTCTGATAATGAAAGGACTTCATATTATTCATTTTGGACAGACGGATGTATGATAGCAAAGGCAGCAAACCTAAGTGCTATATAACGCTTGAAGTCTAACTTTTAAACCTCATTTTCTTTACCGCTATATATCCTTTGTGAGGAGTAATAAGAACTATAATCTCTAACCCCTTCAATTCGAAAAATCTCTTTAGAGCTGAATAACATTGTCTACAATAAAAATAAAAAAAAATCTGATTGTTCAGACACGGGGATGCAAAAGGGACAGAAGTAAGACGACTAAAACACAGTAACAATAAAAGGATGGGTGGATATTGAATTTCATACCCAGTACAAGCCTACTTTCCACCAGCTACAAATGTTTCGGGAAATAAGTTGGGAATCTAATATTGGCTATAGAACTCTGAGTCTCCTCCCATCCCTAATGCTCTTTTGTTTCTGTATATTTTTCATCCCTAAGTCTTAATATTCACTTTAGAATAATTTTTATCCTAGTTTATGATCTTTTCACGTAGGCCTGCAAACAAATACACATTACCTCTGGTGTAAACAGACTTTTAACTGTATGATTTTCGCTACTGCTATTACCGACACAATATACTGTATATATACAAACATGTTTACGTGGAATAGGGCAACAGGAATCCTTGGAGTTTTACATATTCAGAGAAGAAGTCTGATGTTTTTAGGTTGTAACTCGCTCGAATGCTGCTCTAACTATGAAAAGAAATATCCGCGGTTGCTAAGAAGCACTTTGGTCGTAACACGCTCGTGTATGCCGTTTAGTTTGAAAGTTATGACTGATAATGGGGGAAAGAAGGAAAGAAGAAGACTGACATTTTTGCCACACGATTTCGCACTCCTACTAAGGTTTGCGGGGTTTTGCGAATAGCTTTACACTTACTCGCTCCTATGCCTTATGTATCTCGGTGGTCCCGACAGGACGCCATTCTGAACCAATGTCATCCCTACATGATAATCGGTACCGTTATTACTGATAAGGTAATCATACTGAGTGATCAGCCTGCTGTCGTCTTTGCCTTCTCTTGTTCAGCTTCACGCAGTTTCATGTTCACTCTTATGACAACCGCGTTCGCTCAGTGAAAGCGCGTTTTATGCTTTGACTGACTGACTGACTGATTGATTGAGTGTGTGTGTGTGTGTGTGTGTGTGTGTGTGTGTGTGTGTGTGTGTGTGTGTGTGTGTGCGCGCGCGCGCGTGAACAAAATAGCTCAGATTTTATCCACTTTCAGCCAAACTTAGTGGACGAATTGAGGGTCAGCCAATGAATATCGGTATATTGTACTGTTTTTGAGAACAAGAGACCCAAGGTTAAGGTCACAGGGCTAGGTTTAATAAACTTAAAATAAAGTTAAACATTCATATCTAAAGTATACCAAACTTCGGGGAAGTGTTGAGGGTGCGGCAAGAATGAAGTGATTCAAATATGAGAACAATCAGTCAAAGATTAAGGTGGCTGGGCAATGTAATACTTTTTTTTTTTTTTATGTGTCCGACTCTGGGCATAGGCTTTACAGCCTGCTATCAAGGCCCAGTCGTCCTCCTACATACCATACACCTCTACATGTCACCACTTCGGCGCTTAACACCCACCATCCATATTGAATACATGCTAGGGCTGTCTCATACAGGACTGGTGCATTGGTATTAGCGGGGTCATTTTTACGACATGTCGGCGGGTCTTCTGGTAGATCAGTAAAGCCAGATTTAATGAAATTCAAATCCTTAAACTGTTCCCTGCACCAGCGAGGATTCGAACCTGGGTCCCACGGGACTGCAAGCCAACTTATACTCACGGGTGCGTTTTTACAAAATAACTCGAGCAGTTTTGATCCAGTTTCAGTCAAACTTCGTCGAAGCGTTGTGGGTCACCCAAGGAGTAAACCTACTATTTCTAAGAAATATAGGTCAAACATCAAGGTCACAGAGATCAACTCAATTTTTAGAAAAACAGTTTCGATAAAGCTTTGTGGAAATGTTGAAGATAAGGCAAAAACAAAAGGATTCAATTTTGAGAAGTCATTCGAAGGTCAAGGTCGCAAGGAAAAATCAAATGACAACGTCGCAGAGCAAAGGCATCTCAAACCTTTTTAAAAATATGGTTTGAACCAAATGGTGGAAATGTTAAAGACCAAGAAAGAGCAAAGGGATTCAGTTTGGAGACAGTCAAAAGCAAGGTCACAGGGCAATGTCAAAGGTCGCCCCGTATATCTGTGCGTGAATACTTGTAAAATAACTAAAACTGTTTTGATCATGTTTGGATACGACTTTGTTAATGAGCTGAGGATCACCCAAGTGTTTGACCTATTATTTTTTTAGAATAGGACAAAGATCAAGGTCACATGGCAAGGTCGACTTGAAGTTTTATCCGATGTACCCTAATCTTGTGTAAGTGTCCAGGTTAAATCAAAGATAAAGAAATTCGATTCTGAAACAGTCAATCAAAGGTCAAGGTCATAGGAAAAAGTCAAAGGTCCAAATCGTTAGTTAAAGTCAACTCACATTTTGATCTGGTGTGAACAAAAATTAGGGGAAGAGTTAAGCGTTTGGCAAGAATGTAGTAATTCGATATCTAATACAATCTGTCAAAAGCCAAAATTACACAGCAAAGTCAAAGATTCGGCGTGTGTGTGTGTGTGTGTGTGTGTTCGCATCTTTGTCTGTCGTGTCTGTCTTGTCTTTCTGCCCACCTGTCTGACTGTTTGTCTCCATATATCTGTCCATCTATCTTTTTGTCTACGAGTTATCTATCTGTCTATCTATTTATCTATCTATCTACCTGGATACATGACTGCCTCTCTGTCTGGCTGGACACACAACTGACCAAGATTTGGACAATTTTATCGTTTGCATAGGAGGCTTTCTTGGACCCCTTTCTTGGCGATTTTTTTTTTCATGTTACATTTTATTATTCTCATATACCTCTGTGTTAATAACTATATATTAGGTTTATCAAGCCCATTCAATGTGATAAAGTATTTTTATATTATTCTTGCTTTCTTCAAACTACTTTAATGAGCTTTGGAAAAACTTTTAGAATTAGAGAGGTTAGATAACTGCGTTTATTCACTCCTTTACTACAAGAGGTCTCCCCAAACCTCAATAAAATCATATGGAGGTAACCGAGAAAAATAGCACAAGGGAAATGTATTACATTCCAAGGATTCACCCAAGCCAAACGGGAAATCAGTTAGGACGCCTTGAACGGATCCCCAAGTTCGATCTCCCAGATTTTTTTTTTGTTTTTTCTCGATCAAGTAATGCCATCGAGGGAAGTAAGCTGGTCTTCTGCCTTTAAATGTACTTGCCTACGGTAGCCTAGCCTCGGACCCCGGCGCCTTCAAGGGGATAATATGGGAATAGCCGTTATCGTTTAAGCACATTTTTTTTTTTTAAATAAATGTTTCCGACTCCGGCCATAGGCTTGAGACTTTCCCTAGGGCTCAGCAGTCCTACCTACCATACATACATCTCCTTGTGTCACCTTCTCGGCGCTAAGACTTACCGTCCATATTGAGTACATGCTAGGGCTTCTCATACAGCACGTATTAGCAGGGATGTTTTACATGTTGGCGGGTCTTACGGCAGATCAATAAAGTTTGCTTTAACGAAATTCAAAATTCTTAGTTTGTTCCCCTCCTCAGCTGCGATTCGAACTCGCGTCCACTGGGACAACAGACCAGCTTTCTACTGATTGTCACCGCCCCCCCCACTTTTTTTTTTTTTACTTGAATGTCGACGAAATAACTGAACAGTGTATGTGAGGGGTATCTATAAATGAAAATAAGTACAAGCAGGTGGTTAGTTATGCTCGGGAGGTGAAGCATTTCGATGGCTTGCCTGACGACTGTTACCCGTTACACAGGTCATACTGTTTACCAGTTCTCGCACTTCATAAGAATGCTTTCTCTTTATTTGATTCTGGATGCTGTCTTATCCAGTCCTATTTATATGGGAATAAGGACTGGAATTATAGATGATGGATGATGATGATGGTCATAATGGTGGTGACTGATGATGATGACGATAGTGGTGATGATGATGGTAGTGGTGATGATGATGGTAGTGGCGATGATAGTGAAAGTGGCATTAATGGCAGCTGCTATGATGATGGTGATGATAATGATGGTGGTGGTGGTGATGGTGATGCTGATGATTTTATTAGTTCAACAGAGGTGTCAGAAAATGTGACAAAAATTAACAGTAATATCACAGGACTCCATCATCAAATCCTGTAGCCCCAGAGTGCGGTAAATAAAGTGAAAATCTCCCACAACTCGTAAACAAATCACTACCAGAGCAAGAAATGAAGCCAGGCGTTTGGAGGCCTGTTAATTTGTCCTCTACTTAACTCATTTAGTACGATGGCATAATTTTCTCATTCTTTCTCATTCTTACTACCTCCTGTCGATTCTTGCTAGCTACGTGAGATGTTATGCAATGAACAGGTTAATCTATTTAATGTGTTTATGTACTTTTCATTTAAATTTTCCTGTCTCCAGACGATTTTATTTGACTGAGAAACTTAAGCTGAAGGTTTTAGAGCACTACACTCCACAAACACACTACTAACCAACCTCACATAATACATCTGACGGCAGCAACCCCGCCAAACCCTCAGAAAGCACACTTCCTACAATAACATGCATTAGTAAAGTCTGTATGTTATCCCCCAACGCAAACTGATTACCAAAATCTACAATACAAACATGGAGAATAATACTAAACGCTGGCGTGCCAACTACTTATCTGGCAGACAAGCACATGTTACATTCCAGGGCAAGTCATCACGACCACAGAGCTTCCGTAATGGAGTTCCACATGGCTCCGTTCTTTCACCCACACTTTTCAACGTATACCTGTATGAATTACATTACTATACCCTGACTGCCCGCAAAAATTGCCTCAGACAGAGATGACATTGCCATAACAACCAGGCACTACATCGCAGACACAGACTACACAGTACAACAAGACTACCTCACCACACTTCACACATGGGTCGGGGACAAGAAGCTGACGATCACTCTAGCCAAATTCACCACTAAGCTAATCATCGTCAGCAGTCATGAGTACAGGTAACACTGCCTCCACTTATAAGTACAGGGGAATAGTGCGTTGAAGATATTTTGTGCCACTAGTGTATTTGTCTCACTTCTACTGTGCTGGAACATCTCCATTACTGTGATCAGACCACAGTGGATGATAAGTGTAAACAAATATTCTGGTACCACACAAGACTCCCCAACACACCACTCTCTGTAGTACTTTTAAGTGGAGGCGACTGTACACTTCTAACATGACACATAACAATGTGCCAGTACCACACTCACCCTCCACTAAGATCCTTGGCGTGACATATGACACTGGACTCACCTTTAAGGTCCACATGCAAATCGTCAAAAGGCGGTGTACCACCATTTTCAACGCACTCAAGGGAATTACAGAGACAGAGTCTGGGGAACAAAAAGAAACACTACCTACCCTCCACACACTACATCAAATCAGTGACGTCCTATGCTTCCCTGGCATGGGTCCCTATCCTATTTAACGCCCACTACAATGCTTTTCAGGCCGAACAGAACAACGTTGTACATATCACTGGCTACGTTAACACCGCTTCCACAGTTCACTTACACTTTGAAACCAAAATTTTCTCTGTCAGATAATGTCTATGTGGAAAGTCTGCACTGTCCCAAAGCATCTCTGTCATTGTACGACAGCCACACAACACAACGTGAGACATAAAATAATGACCACAAACACATTACCAGACTCTCTTCAACAAAATCCTCCCTCCAGACACCTCAACGCTAGCAATGAAGAAAGAAACACCTACATGCAATACCTCGATCAGAACACTATACCGCAGGCCTCCCCTCGCAACATCCACTCCTCAGAGGTATCCTTAAATAGAGCTGAGCGAGTTCTTCCAGCTCTCCTTAGTTACCAGTTTAGATTTAGGATGGGTGGATTCACAGACGGCAAGTGCTCTGCTTGTAGAATTGACCCATACAACATAACTAACTTTATGGAGCACTGTACAACACATGTTACACTCAGACGCAGACACAACATCAACGGCGTAAAGAACCAATGGAACGACCCCACAGTGGCAGTTGCTTCATTGCGGTCGATGGGTCTGCTGGGCCAGGGATGATCGGGGTTGAGGGACAACAATAATAATCCTAAGCTGAATACAATCGCCTAAAGGAGGCAAGGATGAAATATAAATGTCATAATTGTGCTAGAAGGTTATAAAGGGCGATGGAGAACAACTTCGTAAACAAGAAGCGGTGCCAAGGCACAGGAAACCCGTCCCCGGCAGTCACTTTAGTGCTGACGTTTAAACACAACATGATATCTAATCAAAGATGTCACATCAAATTTGGAGTAAATCGGGTAAAAATTGACGATTTTATGCCCATTTGAAATTTTAGGCCCGACCCACCTAACACTGACCCCTCTACCGCTAACTGGGAGGTGACCCCCCCTGATGTGATAAGGCATGTTATGGGATGCAGATTTGAAAGATGCACCTTTAAGTTTTGGTTTCATGTCGATATGACGAATTTGAAAGGAGTTACGGCGAAAAAACGATTTTTTTTTTTATTTTTTAGTTTTTGGGCCTTGGCCCAATTTGGCCCAAAATTTATTCGGTGATCAGAAGGTCATAGCCCACCATCCCTGTAATATTAGTTAAAATCACAGCAGTAGTTTTCGCGTAAAGTTAACACAGACAGACAAACCGAGTGAAAACAAGGGACGGGTAATAAAGATCTGTGTAGTTACGGTACTCTTGGTCGGTAAGAAGAGATAAGATAGGCAAACTTGAAAACAACCTTATCTAAGATAACCAGTATGGAATTAGGTAACAGAAAAGTGGCTTACGACTGAACGAAATTGTTTCATAACATTTTAACCCATTGGCGCCCAACGTCCAGTGTAAAGGACGGAACTAGGCACTTTCAAAATTTAATAAAGAAGGGAATCATGTGGTAGGAACCTATTAGCTTCGCGACTATGAGCCGATAGGCGGAGGACGGTACGCCTAGTACCCTTCCAGCAAAATCCCTCGCACAGGAACTCTGGGCACTAATGGGTTAATCACTGGCAAATCTATCAGTTTCTTTATCCCACTGGCGCCCACCGTCCTGTGCAAAGGACAGAACTGGGCATTTTCAAAGTTTAATAAAGAAGGGAACCCCGGGGTAGGAACATATGAGCTTCGCGACTATGAGCCGATAGTAGGAGGGTAGTTCGCCTAGCATCCTTCCAGCAAAATCCCTCGCACAGGAACTCTGAGCACTAATGGGTTAAGAGAAAGTACCAGCATGAAATCATTACTGTAGATTTGTGCACATCATGTACACTGACCACTGCAAGACCTTTGATTATGTCCTGCACAAGAAAAAAAAGATATCGGATACCGCTAGTAAATTTCATCAAGGGATAGCAAAGTGGTTTGGTGATGGACGACATTGCATGATAATATTTAGGTAGAATCAGAGGGAATACCAATGAGAAGTGGAGTTCCTCTCAATTCAGTTCTGAGCCTTGTGTTAGGACGCATCCACACGTGTGCTGGAACAAGTGCTGGCAACATGTAAACACAAGAAAATTCAAACTACAAACATGCTTGTAACAGCAGCGTCCAGATCATGTTGGTAACTACATAAAGAAGCCTCAGCTGCCTCGTATGGACACACTTGTCCCATCACCACTGTTGTCAGCAAGTTCGATGCTGCACTGTACCGTGTTTGCATTCATCTGTCCAAATAATGCTGCATAACATTTACCCAAACATCTTGCAAGCAGTGTCGTCGACGCATGTTCGAGGAAGCGTGTGGACGCGCCCCTAGTCATTAACCAGCGCATGTTCGAACATCCTCTGTTTCCCAGACATTTTTGAGCTTCAGTTCTTCATCATCAATGCTATAAGAGATCAGAACAATCATTAATGAGAAAGTAGCTATGACAAAAATAAGTTGTGCAATTCATTAAAAAATAGCAAAATACAGAAATATATACTCAGCTAATATGATAATCATAATGGTATCATGATTTTGGGGGCTTGAATGGTGAGTGTATAGAGTGACCCATTCGACTGGGTAGACTTTGGATAGTTTCTCCTGTCAGGTTCTTTCTGGCTCACTCGGAACAGTACCTCACTCCTTACTTAGATGGGGAAAAAAGCCTGGATGAAAAAAAAAGTTAATAATAATAATAATAATAATAATGATAATTAACAGTTGTTGCCGATGCTGTATGAACATTTCTCTTCTGAAAAAAATAATAATAATAATAGTTGCTGCTGATGTTGTATGAACATGTTTTTTTTCTGAAATAATAACAAAACTGCATACTCAACCCTCTGGGTGTTGTAAATGACAGAAAAAGAAAATGAATGAGAGAGACAAGAGATAATGAGAGCTGGTGTGCGACTGAATGTGAATGAGTGAGAGTCAGTAAAAGTGAGTGTGTGGATGATTAAGTATGAGTGGGACTCGGGGTTAGGAGAATGTGTGTGTAAGAGTGATTAATACGAAAGAAAGAATTGACAGCGAGTGTGAAAATCGGTGACACAGAAAGCGACGATGAATGAGAGAATGAGTGTTAAAAGTATATAAGAGCTTAACGATAGGTTATGAAGTGAAAGTGAGTCGCACTAAAACACCAACACACAAAAAACAAACACGCATAAACACCAACAGACACAAAAACGCAAACAAGCACAAACATGCAAATATAGGCCTATTCACACGAAAACACAAACATGCACACAAACACACACACAGAAAGACACAAACACCAACACACACACACAAGCGCACACACAAACACTAACGCACACAAGCACACACAAACACAAACGCACACAGACACAAAAGCACACAGGCACACACAACCACACGAACAACATAGACTCGCGGACACACACACACACACACACACAAACCAAACCACACACACAGAAGAACCAGAACTAATTAAACAAACAAACACACTCAAACAAAAACATACAACCACAAATACACAAACATGGAAACAAACACACATACAAACAAAATAAAAATACACAAACATACACACAAACAAGCACACAAACGCAACACAAACATACGCAAACATATATATACACAAAAACATGCAAAACAAACCGACACGAACACAAAACAGAAACACATACACATAAAACAAACACCTACAAACACAAACAAGCAGTACATACAAAAGCACACAAATACACAGAAACACATACAAACACACATGAACACAAAACAAACACAAATACATGTAAAACAAACACCTAAAACACAAACACGAACAAGCAATAAATACGAAAGCACATAAATACAGTGAAACACACACACATACATGTAAAATAAACACCTAATAACACAAATACAAACAATACATACAAAAGAACACAAATACACAGACACACACAAACACAAAACAGAAAGACACAAATACTGTACATGTAAAACAAACACTTACAAACACAAAACATACAAAAGCACACGAATACAGAGAAACACACACACAAACATACACTCAAATGAAACAAAATAATTCAGGGGCCGAATGCTAATCGCCCTCCAAAATATGTTGTCGGCTAAAATACACGCCACCTACAAACCAAATTTGAAGAAAATTCGCTAAACTCTACGGAATGCTGTCACCACATTTAACAAAAAGCCAATCCACATTTAAAAAAATATACTGTATATATACTGTATATGGCGGCTGGCTTTCGGTCGGCTTTGATCAAATCCTAATCAAAAGTAATAGCCTTCGCATATCCACATAGATGTGTTATTTCCTGAGGGTTTGGTGAAAATTCGTCCACAACTTTTCGAGATATTTTGGCAACACACACACACACACACACACACACACACACACACACACACACACACACACACACACACACACACACACACACACACACACACACACAGTGACAAAAACTAGCCTATATTGTTTCGCCTTGATAAAGGCAGGCGAAAATAAACAAAAAAAAAAACACTCGTTCACTTGCACATTCGCTATCATGCAATGTCCCTTACATCATTCGCACTGCCTGTGTTACTCAGATTCTTACTCGCTAACTCACTGTCACTTCCCTCCTCCTTTTTCTGACTGGCATACTGTCAAATTTTAACCAACTTTCACTCTTTCTCTCTCTCTCTCTCTCTGACTGTCATGTAGGGCCATATTAATAAGGCAAAGATTGCGAAAGTCTGGACAAGCCCCCAGTTCTCTACTATAAGTACTGAAGCATGAGATGATGATATAGTACTGAGTCCGACCCTTCTGTATCAGGTGCTCCATAATGAGGACAGGATAATAGGGGTACGCTTACGTCTTCCCGTAATCAGTTCAAATTAGTCGTAGATTTCACACTTTTCACTGTCTCTCTGATATCACGCTCACCTTCACATATCACTTTCATTCACTCTAACTCACTGTCTTACACGTCCAATCACCCTCACACTTATTCTCACACACTTATCTCTCACAATATCATTCATTTATGCATTCACACTTATTCACCCCAAAACTCACTGTCACACTAACTCACTCTGGTTCTCACCCTCACTCCCATTATCATGTTTCTTGTATCACACAGGGTACGTAATTTTTCACAGGGCTAAGTATACAGTTTTGTCCTATTTCAGATGAAGATTTTGACACATCTTTATTGATACTGATGTTATTACTACTACTACTACTAATGTAGTAGTAACTGCTATTACGACGACGACGATGATATTATTATTATTATTATTAATTTATTTTTATTTTATCACGCATCAGGCGGGCTATAAGCCCACAGATTCACAGATGTCTCGAGGTTTTCTTCAACCCGACAGCTGGGTGAACCCGATGATAATGATTCGTGCCACGGGCCACTGTTGCCAACTGAGCTGAGTTCCCTTCCACAACCAGGCTGACATGTGTCCTCGCTCCACTGTCTGCAGTTGTACTGTACTTAAGGTTTTTCATACCTACACCTTGCGCGGGACAGCATAGTTTTTTTTTTTTTTTTTTTTTTTAATGCATGGAAGAAGGAACCAAAGGCCACGGGCCTGCATACTGCTCCTTCCAAGAAAAAACAAAAACAGTACAAAAGAGAGCCAAATTCAAGATCCGTTCAATTCGAGATGCCTGGACACACTGCGTTTGAAAGACTGGAGATCATAGGAAGTAGGAAATACAGACAGAGGAAGACAGTTCCAGAGTTGACCAGTTGCATAAATAAAAGACTGGGAGTAACGGTTAACTCTTGCATTAGAGAGTTGGACAGAAAAGGGATGAGAGTTTGTTGCTAGACGGGTACTACGTGCCCGTCGTAGAGGTGGAGGGATGCAAGCAGACAGTTCAGAGGAACAGTGACCATTGAAGTAGCGATAGAAGAGAGATAAAGATGCAACAGTGCGGCGAAGAGACAATGGTTGAAGGGAATCAGTAAGAGGAGGAGAGTTAATGAGACGAAAAGCCTTTGACTCCACCCTATTGAGAAGAGCTGCATGTGGAGAGCCTCCCCACACATGAGAGTTGTACTCCATACACGGGCGAATAAACCCCGTGTACAAGGTCAACAACTGTGCAGGGGTAAAGAAAGTACGGAATCGGCTTAGCACACCTAATCTCTTGGAAGCAGATTTCACAAGAGATGTAATATGTTCTTTCCAAGACAAATCCTGAGAGAATGAAACCCCAAGCATGTTCAAAGATGATGCAGGACATAACTGTTCATTATTAAACATTAGTGGGTAATCCTGAGGAAGATTTTGTCGGGTTGATAAGTGTAAAAACTGAGTTTTTGATGCATTGAAAATAACAAGATTATTTTTACCCCAGTCAGAGATACGAGCCAAATCAGACATTAGGTGTGCCATAGCCTCATCCCTCTTTTGTTGAAGCAACTGCTGAGATGGACGTTGCGGGAAGCGAATGGAAAGGTGAAGG
>JAGKTI010010459.1:0-18310 GCA_018397915.1 Birgus latro
CCCATTTCCCGAGGCCCGTCAGCCCATCGCCTCGCCGACATTTTCCATACTCCCTGGCATACCACTAGCTGTGATGGTATTAGTGAAGGTTATTTGATGACATGTAGGCGGGTCATGTTGATGTTTAAGAGATATGCTCAATGAAATTCAGTTAATTATAATATTACTTGCCACATCGGTGAGCAAACCATCGGTCCACTCGTCTTACCACTTTTCTACCACCTCCAGCAAGACAGTTCATAAGTAACGGTAGGTGTTGTAAGTGAAGTTGATATAGAGGATAGTTACGGGGTCTCATTTGTTGGATTGATGGACACAGACCCCATTACCTCTTAAATCTGATAAAATATTTTAAATTTTATTCTTACTACCTCAAATGATTAAACCACGCGGTTCAAGATGAAGAGATAAGATTTTGCCTTCACTCCTCCTGTAACAGAGTTCCTTCCAAAACTGAATGAACTCGTATGGTGGTGGGCTGGCGTAAATGGAAGATGTGTCACCGGCTTGAAGGATTAATTACGGGAGTGTTGAGTACAATCTGGTGATTGCAATAAGGAAATTTTTAAGTCGTCATCGTAGTGAAAGGATTAAGAAACAACAAAAGAAAGCGATATTGTTGTAAGTGAATGTGATATCGCTTTGGGAATAAAGGTTTCAAGTTGTAAGTGATATATAGTGCTGCGTTAACCCTTTTACTACGATTGTGTTACTCAATATCATGCAACCTCCAGACGATTTTATTAAACTCAAGAAATAATTCTTAACGATGGGGTTATTTTGTCCAGCCCTTCAAGTTAGAAACGTTATTCGTTAGTGAATGAAACCACCTGAATGTGGCAAAAACGGTGTAACGAGAGATACTTGTAGAGTAAAAAAGGGTTGTTTTTGGGCTGTATTCTCGTCGGGTAAGGAGGCTCCCTAGCACCTTTTCCTTATCCGTATATTTATGCATAGGGTACGCTGATATTCTCAGTTATGATATTTATGCAGACTACGTAGTGTTGGAGAGACTTCTTTCGTAGAGGCACCGATGTACCCAGCCGGGGGACTTGCCCGACTGGACAAACTTCCCTCTTTTCCCTCCTCCCGACCTTCAAAGGAGGATGGTGAGCTGAAGCATTCGTTTCGTGCGGTCCACTGAGTTTTCATCCAGGCGAGCTTGGGGTTGCAACTACGATAATGCAAACTACGTAGAAATTTATAAGTACTACGACTGATACAGAAGAGGATATCAAGGCGCAATATACAAAATAGGTCGTTAAGGAAGAAGTGTAAGAAAAAACATGTGTACCGACGAGAAAGCAGTCGTTCGGCAAGTTAGTGAAGGTGACATTCGCTTTACAGCACGCACCGGTATGCAATTTGCCGTGCTGTGGTCAGAGTGGAGCCTAGTGACCTAATGGTGACGCTGCTACCGCCATCTGTCCGTTGCTGCCCTAGTCTGCTTACCTCCTTGTGTGTGTGCTCAAGGGAGCGGTGTGGTTTGCCCTCATTTTGGCGGTATAGGAGATTTTATTATTATTATTATTACTTCCGCCAACGAAGTTGAAGGAGGTTATGTATTCATCTATATTTGTCTCACTGTTTATCTGTTTGTCCAGACGATATCCCCAAAAGTTCTCAGTGAATTTCAGTGAAATTTTGTGGGAGGATGGGGCATGGACCAAGGAAGAAATGATTATATTTGGGGGCGGATCCGGATTCGGAGTATCCCGCACAATAACTCCAAAGTTCTCAATTAATTTCAATTAAATTTTGTGGAAAGGCGGGCCATGGGCCAAGAAAGAATTGATTAAACTTGGAGGCGCACCCGGATCCGGATCCTTTTTAATGGCATTGGCGGAGGTATGCGATCTCTGAGTGCTTTCCATTTTTTAAATTAATACCATTATAGTGGTTCATCATCAATGTCGTCGTCGTCGTCGTCACTCAATGAGTCATTAATCAATCAGTCATCAATCAGTCAATCATCATCAAAATATCTGTATACCCTTCTGTATTTATGTTTATGGCTGTTCGACAGTCATAAAAAACGCATTGTTTGCTGTCGACTTGCATAAGAATTCGATAACTGTAATTACGTTATCAGCCTTTTACTTGATTTATGGAGGAAGCGGTTACTTGCATAACAGAGGCCAAAGATGCAATGATTAGAGCTGGCAGTGGAGCGAGTAGGTACAGTTCCCAGCCTAATGCCACTGGCCAAGGCCCCGCACGCACGCTCGCTCTAACGGAAGTATAATTTATACAGCCAGGGCGGACGTACACACTTGCCAAAATATGGTCATGTTATTGCGTGATGTGGTCGGTTTAGTTTCGTCTGGCGTTATTGAGACACACTCACGGCTTGAATACTGAGTCGTGGTTGCATTAAATTCATTGAGTTTTATGAAGTAGGAATAAGTCTCTTTGGTTACAAGTCTGATCGACTCACTAGTCTTAATACATGAAGCCATCAATTGAGCTGAAAGGTGTTTGAGGTCATTGTCACAATAGAACAAATACGCTAGACTTAGCAGTAGATACCAAAGTGTGACAAAATCTATCTCTATCTGTCTGTATCTCCACTCCACCAACATGTGGTGTACCGCAGAGATTGTATGTAGGGTGAGAGTGCTTGTAAGTATGATTATTGTGTGTTGGAGAGTCTTTGGAAGTGTGAACCAAGTGTAATCGGCCCGCCTTAAGCCGACTGGACAAACATACTAGTATGCGAACTGCTTCAACTACAGCACCCCTTATGTCCGCCAAAGCGGTCAGTGACTCATTGAACGCTTTCCAAAGTTTTTATAACTCTGGCGGGAGGCGAATCCCCGTCCACCAGCGTGCGAGACGCACACTGTACCAATGAACCGCAGAGGCTCGCGACGGTGTTTTATGTGCATTGTTGGAAGCAAGGTATATGAGTAAAATTTATTTTCATTTTCTTGTTTTTCCTGAGTAATAATACTGTTTTGCTTATTACATAGGTAGAATTTGCATTGCAGAAATCAGTGAGCTCTTACGATTATGTTTAGTTAGTGAAAACGTAGCTGGAAATTTTTGTTTGTGTATCTGTTACAGGGAGTGTGTGTAACCAGTGATTTCATGAAATCCCTTGGGAATTCGTGAAATAAGTTTAAATTAGGATGGATTAATGAAGGTTTAGGCTGCGTTAATCTTGGATAATCTAAGTTAAGTTTAGGTTAGGTAGGGTTAAGGTAATTTAGATAAATGCTAAATTATGTTAAGTGTTCATATAAATTAACCTAACCCAAAGAAGGGTGACCATTCCCAATCCTCTAACTATCGTCCATTTGCTTTAACATCCTGTGTCTCAAAAGTTTTCGAGTCAGTTCTTAACAAAAATCTCAAAGCATCTTTCCTGTCACAACCTTCTTTCTGATCGTCAGTATGGTTTCCGTCGGGGACGCTCCACTGGCGATCTTCTCACCTACCTTTCAGACTTCTGGTCATCCTCCTTTCGGGACTTTGGCGAAAGCTTTACCATTGCACCTGACATCTCAAAGGTTTTCGATCGAGTCTGGCATAAATCTTTAATTTCCAAACTACCCTCCTACGGTTTCTATCCTTCTATCTGTGCCTTCATCTCTAGCTTCCTTTCTGGTCGTTCTGTAACCGCTGTTGTAGACGGCCATCGTTCTTCTCGTAGACCTATCAGCAGTGGTGTTCCTCAGGGCTCTGTCCTATCACCAACTCTTTAATTATTATTCATCAATGACCTTCTAAGCTGTACGTCTAACCCTATCCACTAATATGCTGATGATTCCACCCTAACCCTATCCACTAATATGCTGATGATTCCACCCTTCACCTTTCCATTCGGTTTCCGCAACGTCCATCTCAGCAGTTACTTCAACAAACAAGGGATGAGGCTATGGCACACCTAATGTCTGACTTGGCTCGTATCTCTGATTGGGGTAAAAATAATCTTGGTATTTTTAATGCGTCAAAGACTCAGTTCTTACGCTTATCAACCCGACAAAATCTTCCTCAGGATTACCCACTAATGTTTTAATAATGTCCAGCTCAGTTCTGCATCATCCTTGAACATGCTTGGGGTTTCATTCTCTCGGGATTTATCTTGGAAAGAACATATTACATCTCTTGTGATATCTGCTTCCAAGAGATTAGGTGTACTAAGCCGACTCCGAACTTTCTTTACCCCTGCACAGTTGTTGACCTTGTACACGGGTTTTATTCGCCCTGTATGGAGTACAACTCTCATGTGTGGGGAGGCTCCCCACATGCAGCTCTTCTCAGTAGGTTGGAGTCAAAGGCTTTTCGTCTCATTAACTCTCCTCCTCTTACTGATTCCCTTCAACTTCTGTCTCTTCGCCGCACTGTTGCATCTTTATCTCTCTTCTACTTTCCTCTGAACTGTCTGCTTGCATCCCTCCACCTCTACGACGGGCACGTAGTACCCTTCTAGCAACAAACTTTCATCCCTTTTCTGTCCAGCTCTCTAATGCAAGAGTTAACCGTTACTCCCAGTCCTTCATTTATGCAACTGATCAACTCTGGAACTGTCTTCCTCTGTCTGTATTTCCTACTTCCTATGATCTCCAGTCTTTCAAACGCAGTGTGTCCAGGCATCTCGAAATTAATGGATCCTGAGTTTGGCTCTCTTTCGTATTGTTTTTTGTTTTTTCTTGGAAGGAACAGTATGCGGGCCCATGGCCTTCGGTTCCTTCTTCCTTGCATTAAAAAAAAGAAAAAAAAACAAAAACTAACCTCCTCTAACCTAACCACAGCCTCATTTAGCCTAGCCTTAATTAACCCATCCTAATTTAAACTCGTTTCATGAATTCCCTAGGGATTTCATGAAATCACTGGTTACACAAATCTCCGTACCGTAAAATATCTAAATTACAGTTGGAGAAAAAAGAAAAGTTTCTCAAGTAGCCAAGTATCGCAGCGGTTCTACATAAGTTTTCTTTGCAGGTTAATATTTCAAAAGGCTGGATTGTTTCTGTTCCGTTCTCTGTGCTACACGTCAGATGCGTCAGGAAGAAAGGGGCATGCTTTATGTGCGAAGTCGGTTTGTTTTCGTTAGACGGAACTGAGCCACTCTCAAAATCTGAATATTAGCATTTGCGTGAAATTCGATGAGCCACAGTTATGAGGTAAGAATGAGTTAAGGTGAAACTGCCGGAGAATTATAGTTATTAGTGAGAATCCTGGTCTTAAAATTTTCATCATTTGTTAATGGTAACACTCCAGCAGTGTGTTCCTATTTTCACATCACTATTCATTCTAGGTCACTGGGAGTTTTTGTTTTCTTAACTGAGGAAGATCGCTATGACATCTTTCAGTTCAGTTTATGACCAAGTGGTCTGACTAGAGGGTCGATTTTATTAGGAACCATGTAATCTCAGGACAAGTTGCAAAAGAGCTCACATTAATAAATGGTGAAAAATTTATGACAGTTATTGGCTTTCATAATAGTATTATTCATTTATGATACCCACATTCTTCAGAAATAACATTTGTCACTAAAGAGCACAAAAATAGGTTTGTTGAGTGTTGACGTCGGCTGTGGCGTCCTATAGAGGGCAATGGGCCGAGTTGGACCCGAAACTCATTCGTCCCCAAATCATTCCTGTTAGCTAGGTTAGGTTAGGCTAAAGTTTGGTTAGTAGGGACGAATAATTATAGTGACAGGTAACTTTTGTGCCGAATTAGCTTGAACGTAGGAAGTGGTGGATGGCCACTTGCCACGGTTTGCATATTAAGCTGCTGAGGTTGTATAGTTGATATCTTCAAAATTACGCATTTCGGCAACTTTTGAAATCTACCACAATGATAACTGTGTTATAGTTTATTAAAAAAAAAAAAAATCTATATGGGACTCCTGCACTTCACCGAAGACCACCGTGCCCAGTGCGTGGCGCTGATCATGCCAGGTTTGAATTTACGTTTAAGTGATGAAAACTGTAGACTGTACAAGAATCTCCTGCATATTGCGTCACAGTTTTATGCAATACGTTTCATCAAAATTAGTTTACTGAATATACTTTAATATTGAAAATATTGCAAAGTTTTGCTTTTCAATGGCAACGTGATCTTTTTGAAGTTGCAATATTATCAGTTTTTACATGAATTAAGTACAGAATATTATGATGTAACCATTATTCATGTGGGAATGTAATTGTGAAAGTGAGAAGGTAAGGAATGCAGAGGAATAAGAAAATGCAAATGGAAATTGAACTCTTGTAAGGGAAAGGCTGGTCCTGCCGGTCACCAACATATACTGGATGAAAAGAGTAATAGGGAATAGATTTAACACACAGTTGCTGCTTTTATGTTTCATTATGTAATATACAGTACAGGTAACCGTTTTACACCACTGTTTTACAGTTCATTAGGTTATCAGGTGGATCGTGCTTTTCATTGTTAGTGGTCTTCCTTATACAGTAGTAAATTTCTCAAGTCTGACCGGATTCTGAAATTATACAGTTTCGTATTATTAATGCATTTGTGTATAACATATCTTCAATGTAATTCCCCCCCCACAAATCTTGATAATTTATCGTATCATGTTTGATTTTTAGCTTGTGATTTGTTTCGTATTATTAATGAATTTATGTATAACCTCTCTTCAGTGTATTTTTTAAATTCTCAGATCTTGATAATCTATCGTATCTTTCTTTTTTTTTTTTTTTAATTATTTTTAACTTTTGATTTACATACAGTATTACTTTTATAATTGGCAGTTTACTTATGTCTAGTGTGTACTTACTATATTTAAATACTTTGTCACATTTCTACTGGGTTTTAGGTTTACACCCTTTCTTTCCTGCTCCATCACCCTATCCTTAGATAGGAGGAAGGTCAGTGAGATTTTGATGATGATGATGGTATATTTAAAACCAGTCCCTCTTTTTAGCTGTGTTGCTGGGTGTTGGAGTGGCAGTATTCCCAGCGGGGTGGTCAGCTCCTGAAATTCGCGAAGTGTGCGGCCCCACAGCACGCCAGTACAATGTCGGGGAGTGTGGGCTGCGATGGGCTTTCATCCTAGCCATCATAGGTGTGCTGGACGCCATTGTACTCGCCACCCTTGCATTTGTTCTTGCCACTCGTCACGTCAAGCTGCAGCCCGAGCCGGAACCCATTTATGGTGGATCTATGTATAAGGGTATGGCATTCTCCACTGTGAAGTTTACCAAGTATAAGTTCTCTAACTCTTAGATATGTTCAGGCAAAATGCTACTTCAGGTGAAACAACCTGTAGAGAGACATGTTTCTGGTTTATGACTGAGTGGTTATATGTTCAAAGAACAATGACTTTAAAACAACGCCCACCATCCACTCACTCGATGTAGTGCTGCTCTCAGGTGTCTACCCTTTCCTCTCCTCCATCCTTCTTTCCTTCAATCCTCTTCTGCCTTTCTTTCCTTCATTCTTTCCTTGTCCTTCTGCCCACAGGTGACTTTACACTCCCTCTTCTGTCTTTCTTGCCTTCATTCTTTCCTCGTCCTTCTGCTTGTGGGTGACTCTACACAAAGTGACAAGCATGAGTGACTCTACACTAAATGACAAGCCAAATGGTTTCCTGTACACCAGGAAACCACTTACTATGCTGGGTGGTAACCATATAACCAAATTATGGCACCTGGTGGTTCAGTGGGCAATTGAGGTGCTCTCAGTCGGACTGAGCCGGTGAAGGTTTATATCCAAGGTGTGATTGGGGTTTATTGTCCACTCAGGGATGAGTGAGGCTGGTCACTCTCACTTAAATGTCAGGACCAATTTGCCTAGCCCCGGGCTTCTACGCTCCTCTGTGGGGCGACATAGGATTGGATAATGAATGAATGAATGTAAATCATAACAGCTCCGGCTGGATGGAGAGCGAGAGACTAACGAGGAGATTGTATGTGAGTGAGCTGGAGCAGGGTATAGGAAGGGGAAGGTCAAGGATGAGATGGAAGCTTTTGATCGAATCTGCCATAAATCTTTCATTTCCAAACTGCCCTCTTATGGTTTCTTTCGTGTCTGTGCCTTCTTCTCTAGTTTCTCGTTCTACTGCTGCTGTTGTAGACGGCCACCGATCCTCTCCTAGATCTATCAGTAATGGTGTTCGTCAAGCTTCTGTCCTATCACCAACTCTCATCCTTTTATTCATCAGTGACCATTTAAGCTGTACATCGAACCCAATCCACTCATATGCTGATGACCACCTTTCACCTTTCCATCCGTTTCTCGCAGCGTCCATCTCAGCAGTTACTTCAGCAAACAAGGGATGAATCTGTGGCACACATGTTTGACTTGGCTTATATCTTTGACTGGGGTAAAAGTAATCTTGTTTTTAATGCATCAAACAGGAGTACCTTCTGACTGTTAACAATATTCAGCTTAATCTTGCATCACATGAGGTTTAATTCTCTTGGGATTTATCTTGGAAAGAACATATTACCTTTCTTGTAAAATCTGCTTCCAAGAGATCAGGTCTGCTAAGCCGACTTCGTGCCTTCTTTACCCCTGCACAGTTGTTGACTTTATACACGGGTGTTATTCGCCCCTGTATAGAGTACGACTCTCATGTGTGGGGAAGCTCCCCACATACAGCTCTTCGCAACGGGGTGGAGTCAAAAGCTTTTCGTCTTATTAACTTTCCTCCTCTTACTGTCTCCCTTCAACCTCTGTCTCTTCGCCGCACTGTTGCATCTTAATCTCTTTTCTATCGCTACTTCAATGGTCACTTCCTCTGACCGCTTGCTTCCCTCCACCACTACGACGGGCGCCTAACACCCGTCTAGTAACAAACTCTCATCCCTTTTCTGTCCACCTCTCTAATGCATGAGTTAACCGTTACTCCCAGCCCTTCATATATGCAACAGGTCCACTCTTGAACCGTCCTCCTCTGTATTTCCTACTGCCTATGATATCCAATCTTTCAGACGCAGTGTATCCAGGCACCTCGAAATGTACGGATCTTGAAATTGGCTCTCTGTTATCTTGTTTTTGTTTTTTTCTTGGAGGGAGCAATTTGCGGCCTCCTGGTCTTTGGTTCCTTCTTCCTTGCATAAAAAAAGAAATGAGAGGGGTGTGTGAGCTGGGAACAGGGCAGTGAAATGGCTGGGGACCGGTGACATGAAGGCGATTTGTTTGTGGCCATCCCTTGTGGGATTAAGGCGCCTGACAACAGATAGACATAAGCAGTTTCCAGTGAAGGATAGGCATTAATTTATCAGCATCTTAAAAATAATTTATCAGCAGCTATATAAAAAAAAAAGGGTTAGAAAAACAACTTTTAAGCGAGGACTAACTGCGGTACTGTACAGCAGTGTAATGGCGGTTTTTTTTTTTTTTTTTTTTTTTTGTCACGGAAACTACAAGGGTGATTTGCGTCAGTTTATTGCCTCAGGTTATAGATATATGTGTGAGGAACTAACTTATACTGTGAGTAGAGAGTTGCTGCACAAAATAATAACTTCACTATGGGAAAATGATGACATGCTGTGAGGCAGTCGCATCGGTCTATATAGCATTATTTTCGTACGTTGCTAACGGAATTTAGACCTTCAGACAAACACAGCTGAGAACATTAACTTTGTGAGATACGAGAAAATCATACTGTGCTGTGAACAGAACTTTGTGAATTTGAAAATCATGTAGCATACACAGGATAGTGTTAAATCTAATGAATATATATTAACAGGATCAATAAAAAATTTAGCGTACAGCGAGATCCTTGACACCAAAATCTTTAAATATGAGTATTTCCCTCACAAATCCTGCCAGCGTCCTCTGTTGCCATGCAGAGGACGCCCCCCTGCTTACTGCCATCCTCTGCCGGGCTCTCCACCCTGAGCCCGGTCCTCCCAAGGGAGGAATATCTCAACAACAACAACTCACAATCCAAGTTTCTCTAATTTCAAAACGACCTGCTCTGTCGATGTGAAAGCAGTGTCTGGAATATCAGGCTCCTTTAAAGTCTGAAACTCAGGCTGCATTTCGATTCCATTTTACGAAAAAAAAAGTTCAGTGTTTTGTGTCTCAGTCAAATTGTGTAACATATCTATATAATGATAGCCTTTGCCATGGCCTGTATGTGGATAACGCACTAGAACATAATCACCCTTCTCCATTCCGCGGTTGGAGCTGATATATCCGCACGATCTCACTGGTTGCTGCTTGAATTAACCTGTAAATGTCAGTTAGCTGGAACAACTGCAGCTTCCATCTACAAACGAGTGATGTAAATTTTATGACAGGGATTATATCTTTTATAGTTGTAGAAATTAATTTATGACACTCCAAAAAATTCCTCTGAAATAACATTAAATTTGTTACTACAGTGCACTGCTATACTCCATTTCACCAAGTTTGGCACCATTAGCGACGTCTTCAGTGTCTGTAGCGTTATGTAAATCCCCTGCACTAGATGAACTTCTGTTTTACCTTGAGAACCAATATATAAATGCAATATAAAAAGATATATGCAGTACTGAGGACCTTTATCAGTGCTACAGGTGTTGATGACATTGCTGATGGTGCCAGACTCGCTGAAATGGAGTATAGTTAGGTTGGTTGTCGGCGGTGGTGTATTACAGAGAGCAGTGGGTCGATTCAGACCTGAAACTTTTACTCGTGCCCAAATGGTTCCAGTTAGGTTGCTAAATTAAATGAGATTAGGTTGAATTAGGTTAGGTTTGGTGTAAAACAGATGAAGTTGTAATACTGTATCTTCAAAACTGTGCATTTCCGCAACTTTTTTTTTTTTTGTTATCTATTGCCAGACGCCATAATCTCGTATGGGATGGCCATTTGAGTTATTTGCTTTACAGGGAGGGGCACTAACCCTCCACCAACCCACTTGTTGACACGTAGGGAACACGTATGGTTTGGTTATATGGTTACCACCCAGCGTTGTAAATGGTTTCTTGTCTTACAGGAAATATTTTGGCTTGTCATTCAATGTAAAGCCACCTGTAAAGGAAAGAAAAGCAATAAGAAGTGACAGGAAAGATGCGAGAAGTAGGAAGAGAGGAGGGCAGGCACAGAAAAAGAATGATAAAGGCTAAGGAAGAAGTAGGCAGCACTACATCAAGTGAGTGGATGATGGTCGCCACGACCTACCACTAGCTGTTACTGATAAATTGTGGTAAGTGGTGGCGACCATCATTATGTAGTGCTGCCTGTTTCGCCCTTCACCATTATTCTATTTTTTCTATACTCTCATCCTGTTTCTCCCATTTTTCCCATCTTTCCTTTTTTTTTTTTTTTTTTTTTTCTTTATCTTCTTTCCTTTTCAGGTGGCTTTATAATGAATGACCAGCCAGTTGGTTTCCTGTAAGCCAGGGAACCATTTATGGTGCTGGATGGTAACCATATAACCAACTTACATGTTCCCTGCGTGTCAGCAAGTGGGCTGGCGGAGCGTTAGTGCCCCTTCCCGTAAAACTAACTCAAGAACAAACGACCACCCCTTTGAGGATTTTGGTGTCTGGTTATAGACAGATAGATAATGGTAATTACGTTATAGTTTAATGAGGAAAAATACAGTTGAAAATTCTATGCATGGGAGCTCTCCTGAAGTTCACTGCTATTTGTTTCCGGGGTGTGAAATATGTTCACAATAATTATTATCGCCATTACGTACGTTAGTATCGTGGAAGCATGAGTCGCAGTTACCCCATATAACCTTCGCGCAGTTGCCTTGTTGGTGCATGGGGTATTACATGAAATATTTAATGCTAATAATTCACATGACTTTCATAATTTATACTGCCCACAGTTATTGACAGCATTTTAATGGATAGAGGCAACTTACAGGTATTCATTTAATACCAAACTTTAGCGTTTCCAGCGATTGCAGCAGTTTTGTAAGACTAATAAACATTTTTTTTTTGTTCATAGTAATCATTTAACATTGAATTTAGGGATTATTTAGCAACTGAGGAGTAAGTAAATTCCAAATTTAGGAATGGTGAAACGGAATGGAGGCACATTGTAAGACTGATAAACATTTTCTTTGTACATAGTAATCATTTAACATTAAATTTAGGGATTATTTAGCAACTGAGTAGTGAGTAAATTCCAAATTTAGGAATGGTGAGACGGAATGGGGACAAGGTTTAAGAGTAAATGTGGATGCAACTGAAGTGAATCCAGGGTTGGTGGCGAATACTGTCAAAGCAGTTGCAGAGGTCGGTGGCAGTTGCCACAAGGGTGTGGGTCCAAGCTCAGTTTTCCACAAGGGTGTGGGAAGTAACTTCATCTTGTGCTGTGAAGTTTGTGCAAAGGAGATGTAGCCGTATAGAGCCGAATTAGCTATGACATCATCATGGCAAGTATCTGCTGATTCTAAACAAACACCCGACATCGCGGCATTTACAATATCGTCTCTTGTTTCTTTATAGGTGGAAGTCAGTAAGTACGAAAACCACTATAAATGTATTCATATATCAATGTTCACATATTGTAGTTGTTTAAAATTTGATAAAGTTAAGGCCAGCTTTAAAGCAAGTATACAAAACAATTGTGTATGGAATGTGTAATGCTTGGCTGAAAACATTTTCTTAATACAGTATGTCTTTTCGTTATTTTATGGTTATATTCATCATTGCTGCCAGAGGTAAAGTTTTTTTTTTTTTTTCCAAAGCTGAAGTTGATGAACATTCCGTATGATCAGATAAGCTCTTGATTACGTAACACATAGACAGCACACTAGAAATCAGTACAGTATAAATTTGAAAGAAAACCCTGAGTTCAGCAGTAGCGCTTAACAATATGTGTCATAGTACCAATTATGTTTTCAACTGCTTAATCTGATTTTATTTTTTGCAACTACTGTACTATACTGTACAGTACATTCACTATAGTCGCGCCGTGCGACTCTGAGGTTGTTATTATCGTGCCCTGGCAACCTACCATTCAAAAGTGCGTCTGATAATCTGATTTCGTGTATAATATGAGACGCATGTGAATGGTGTATAATTTTTCGTGTATAATAATATTCGTGTATAATATATTCGTGCATAATAATGATTTGTGTATAATATAATACGAAATCGGAATCGGATGCACATTTGAATGGTAGTTTGCCAGGGTACGATAATGACAACCTGAGTCGTGTGCAAGATTGCCATTTTAGCGCGAAACGCGCTAGATTTAGCGCTTTTTGATAGCGCGATAATTTTGAAAATAACGCCATGGCGCTATTTGGCGCGTTTTTACCCAATTTACCTCCAGATTTAGCGATTTTACCTACATTTCAAATATACGATACTTAGTTTTCCTGGAACACTTTAAGGTATCAGAAAAAGTAGTTTATTTTTTTTTACAAAGTGATAAATCACGCAGTTTGTACTATTTACTGTGTGGACTCATGTGCATGTGGAGCAAAGTTGGACGTGTCCACGACGAGTGAGTTCCCTCACTTCCCCATACAATGTTCCTGCCTCGTCGTGGACTGGTCAGTAGAGGGTTAAACCTCGGTGTGATATGTTGTTGCCACTTTTGTCTTCCTCGATTAGCCTATTATTTCTGACTGCCTACTTCATGAGTAGCAAAATTAAAAAATACAACACTTCAGAGTTCAGTGGCTAACTGACTCCAGGTTTAAAGACTGGCTATTAAAAGTAGACGGAGACGACACGAAATGTTTCTGCAAGTACTGCAAATGCACGATAGCTGCAAAGTTGAGTGATTTAGAAAGGCACAAAAAGACATTGAAACACAAGAAGGCTGAGGAACCATTTTCGTCACAAAGACAACCCAAACTTCAGTTTGTGAAACCAAGTGAAAGTGTACATGAAACTGAAGCAGGCTTGTGTTTGTTCATAGCTGAACATTGCTCCTTGAGAGTAGTGGATCATTTAAGTGCGCTCTGCAAACATCATTTCTCGGACAGTAAAGGATGTAAAGACCTAAAACTGAAAAGATCAAAGTGCAGTCTGTTGTGTGTAAAATACTTGCTCCATATTTTGCACGTGATTTGAAAAATGACATTGGAAACAGTAAATTTAGTTTACTGATAGACGAGAACAATGACATATCTGTAACCAAGCTTCTAGGTATAGCTATTCGTTATTACTCGGAGGGAAAAAAACTTGTTGTGGTTACATTCTTGGACCTAGTTGAGTTGAGAGAATGTAATGCTGATGCAATCTGTCATGCACTGAAGGATTCTTTGAAACGTAATGGACTTCAGAGTTGCAGAATCTTATTGCCCTTGGCACTGATAATGCTTCAGTTATGATTGGTGTCAATAGTGGAGTTTATGCAAGGCTAAAATTTGAAATTCCTCATCTAATGTTAGTCAAATGTGTGTGTCACTCACTTCAGCTCGCTGTTTCTCATGCTGCTACCGAATGTCTACCTAGGCATTTGGACTTCTTGATCCGAGACACATATAACTGGTTTTCACATTCTGCAGTGCGCCAAACTAGATACAAGCAACTGTATGGACTAATAAACGAAGGAAAGCCTCCCTTGAAACTAATACAGATGAGCCAGACCCGATGGATGTCCATTGAATCTGCAATTCTAAGAATAGTGCAGCAGTGGACTGAGCTCAAAACCCATTTTGACTTTGCAAGAAAAAATGAGCGATGCTACACTGCAGATCTTTTGTTCTCAATGTTTAGTGACATGAAAAATTGTGTTTCTCATATTTTTTAAACAAATTCTTAGTGAAGTTCAAAGTGTGAATAAGAAATTCGAAGCTGATGTCCAAGACCCAACAAAGTTGCTCAGTGATCTAGTGCATCTTATTGACTTCCTTAGTGCTAAAATTGTCATACCAGGTAAAAAGTTAAAGGAAAGTGATTCCCTTCAGGAACACTTGGATCCCAAGCCGTATCTTGGCTATGAGTTTGAAAAAAAGCATGTCTGAATGCAAGTTTCCTGATGAGATCGCGAGTGATATTCGACGAAGATGCATATAATTTGTAATAGAGCTTGTCACACAACTTCGTCAACGCTTGCCTGAGAACTTTAAAGTACTCCAGTCAATGTCATCCTTCAGTGGGAGTGAATGCCTAAAGCCAGTGAAAAATGATATATTGGACCTTGCAAAATTGTTTGTTGATGATGCAGAAATACTGACGCGCATCGATTTCCAGTGGAGAAAACTTCATACTCTCCAGTGGACACAGACATCTGACACTATTGGGCTGTGGGCGGAAATAGCGTCATATAGGGATGCGACTGGAGAAAATCCTTTCAAAGAACTGCCTAACCTGGCCTTAACAATACTCAGTTTACCCCATTCTAATGCAGATGTGGAACGGGTTTTTAGTCAGATGGGTATTGTCAAGTCGAATATGCGTAACCGATTAGCCATCAAGAGCTTAAACGCTGTTTTGACAATCAAGTATGGACTGAGAAGGCATGGCAAATCCTGTCATGATTATAAACTACCTGAGAGTGTCTTGAGAAAAATTGGGTCAGTGGAAGCATATCAGACCTCATCTCAACCATCAACATCATCTCAGTCAGACCAGGGAGCAGAGACATTCACCGAGGAAGATCAAGGAGAGATCATAGAGTGGGATCTAGCAGATCTACAGTAACCTAAGTACCACAGTCATAGCTGGTGAGTGTAAAAGTGTACTTGAAATATGTGTGTAGGTCAGAATCAACGTATCGTGTGTAGAAACATTAGTTGGCGCTTTTTTTTTTGGTGCCTTTTTCAGAATATTTAGCGCTCTTTAGCGCGTTTTTAGTAACAATCTAGCGCTATTTCGTGAATTTGAGATGGCGACTCTGGTCGTATGCCGCGACTATAATTCATACTACTGTACTGTGTAAACACTGTGTGCCCAGTAGGCAAATTAAAGTTCATATGCTTCACGTTCTGTAGGTTCTCCTGAGTTTTGTTAGCAGGCAAAACCACTGTAAGGTCAGGTCAGAATTTGATATAGTAAGGTCTAGTGGCAGTGTTAGGTCTGGTTGCAATTTTTGTCAGTTCAAAACCTGATTTTGTTAGGCTAACACTATCAGTAGTTTAGATTAGTCAGGTAGGTTGATTTGGTTTGGTTAGGTTTAGTGGTAGGCTAGAAGTATGATAAATGCTTGCCTGCGTTAATGCTATCAATAATAATACTTTATTCTACTTTGAAAAGTGCAAATCTTTTGCAGACAGTTTTGCCAAAAGTTTTACCAAACATCAGAGACGTACTGGTATTTATTGTATTTCAATATCTTACCCTAATATTTACTGTGTTTCAACATCTTACTCGTTCAAGCATAAATTCGCCCATTTTGTATGATTTCTGTGTCCTGGAATTCTTTTTGCTATTTTTGTTCTGTTGACACAAAATTCTTTTACTGTGACATGGAAGAACAGTTTAAAAGGCCCTTTAGGTATTATGTCTAATTAAGAAATAAAAAATCTGCTGAAATGAAATCCCCATGGAAAGAAACTTTATTTCTGGCAGCAGTGATAAGTATTATCATAAAATAACAAAAAGATGTACAGTATACAGCACTAAGAAAAAGTTTGCAGCCAAACCTGACACATTCCAGACACCCTAGTTTTGTAGACTTGGCTAGCTTTAACTATAGTAAGAGAAGGTTGATATATAGAGTATGAATAAATTTATAGTGGTTTTTGCACTTACATTTTGTCTTTCTCACATAAGAAAGAAACTATCTATCTATCTATTGCCAGATGTCTTAATCCTGAACGGGGTGGCCACAAACAAATCGCCTCCATGTTACTCTGTCCCCTGCCATTTCACTATCATGCTCCCAACTCACACCCCCCTCTCTCATATACCTCTCCACTCCATCCCTCCATCTCATCCTTGGCCTCCCCCTCCCTCTCGCCCCCTCCACCTCACTCACATACACTCTCCTCGTCAGTCTTTCACTCTCCATCCTCTCCAAATGCCCAAACCACCTTAACGTGTTTCTCTTAACGCTTCCCATCACGTCCTCAACCACACCACAACGCTCCTTCACTTCCTCATTTGTTAGTCTGTCTCTCCATGTGAGAGACTCATTTCCACTGCTCTCACTCTTGACTTCTGTCCTTCCAACAGGGTCCAAGCTTCACTTCCATATGTCAGAGTTGGTATCACAATACTGTCATGTAACAACTCTCACTTCTATGCTCACCTCCCTGTTTCTTATCACTGCTTTCAATGAACCAGCAACCTTCCTTCCCTGCTGGACTCTTTCGAGCACTTCATCCTCCAGACTTCCATCCTTACTCATCACACTGCCCAAGTACTTAAATTCACTCACATTCTCCATATCCTTCCCATCCAATCTCACTGTACATTCACTGGCTTCACTTCTCTCGAAGACCATCACTTTACTCTTCCCCACATTCACCTTTAGATTCCGTTTCTTACACACTCTCCCAAACTCATCTACCAAGCCTTGCAGCTCCCCTTCGTCTTTGCTCAACAACACAGTGTCATCTGCAAACAAGAGTACAGGGAGTTTCCAAACACTGCCGTCTCTCACTAGGGCCGCTCCAACATCCACTGCCCGACCTTGTATCTCTTTTATAACCCCATCCATATACAGATTGAACAACCATGGAGACATGACACATCCTTGTTTCAATCCAACCTTCAAATGGAAAGATTCACTCAGTTTGCCATCCACACGCACTGTAGCCTTAGCACCCTCATACATACTCTTCACTGCCTTCAACAACTTCCCACCCACTCCATATATTCTTAATACCTTCCACAAACCTTGTCTAACCACCCTGTCATATGCTTTCTCCAGATCCATGAAGGCTGCATACAACTTCTTGCCCTTCTCTAGAAACTTTTCCACTAAGGATCTAAGAATGAATATCTGGTCTACACAACCTCTTCCCTTCCTAAAACCTCCTTGTTCTTCTCCAACTAATTCCTCAGTAATTTCCCTAACTCTGTCAATAAGTATCCTACCATATATTTTTCCTATTACACTGAGAAGGCAAATGCCCCTATGATTACCACACACTGCTTTTTCCCCTTTTCCTTTGTACAGAGGAATAATTATACCTGACTTCCAATCCTCCGGGACTCTACCCTCCTCCCAAGCCAATCTGCACACCTTCCACATCCATTCTATTACTATCTCTCCCCCATGCTTCAGCATTTCACCACACACTCCATCAATTCCTGGGGCTTTCCCCATTTTAACTTTCTTCATTGCTTCCACCACTTCCATCCTGGTGATTTCTTCCTCTCTTCTCACAACCCTCCTTCTCCCTGCCATTCCCCAGCCACTTATACTTGCATTACTTTCATTCTCTATGTTCAACAGTTCATTAAAGTGTTCTCTCCATCTGTTTACTTTTTCTCCCTTCTCCACTAGTAATCTACCATTTTTATCTTTCACACCCCCACTG